>OZ012735.1:629938652-630236152 GCA_963859935.3 Lathyrus sativus | reverse complement strand
TCCATATATGTACACAAGCTTCAACAGAAGATCGCCTCATCAAAAGTCTTTGAAACATCATTAGGAAATCTTACTCTTGCAATTCACCTGTAAAAAAACACCTACAACAATAATAATGGGGTGAGATAATAATCTCAGTGGGTTCCCTATATATCTTATGATTTCACTTGACTCTAAAGGGGTAATGGCTAATCCTCGACTTAACCTTCTCAATAAAACAATACATGTGTTCACTTACACAATAGAGAAATACTTAAGCTTCTAAGGGATATTCTCATTGTATAGAAACATGTAACTTGGGTTCATATAACTCAATATATCACCATTGGGAAGCACGAGACATCGTTTCCTGACCGAACCTAGGTTTAAGGCAAGGCTTGGTTCGCACATTTCCATATGATTTGACTTTCTTGTGAATTCAGATTCTTAATGGGACTCGAACCCACTTCAAGAAACATCACTAGTATGAGACTCAAACTCACTTAAAGTATTTTTCATCGTATGGGACACGAACCCAATTAGGCGTTCACCTCTCCTCCATGGGACTCAACCCGTAGTTAGGACTCAAACTCATTGTGAGACACGAATCATTAGTGTCACATCCTAATTCTAATTTACATAAGCTTCTCAATTGGGATGTACACGATCAAGGATTATTTTCGAATACATGATTAAGTTCCAACATCGTCATGATTGCACTCATCAATCACTAGGTGATCAATTCACCAATTTTTCATATCATCACAATATGTTACGTACAATGCACATTGATTCATAATTCAAGCAACTACTCGTCTGTGGAACACGCCGAGGTACCTTCGCGTCCATGCATCACCACCTAAGTTATTTTCATGACCTAAGTTATATTTCTAAACATTCACCTATTTATCATTCTAGGTTTAACCTCACTTGTCATTATAGGGTTTAATCAATTACCATACATTCAACACAACATGTCATATTATAATGCATAATGTACACATAATATCTCATCATCATTCATAAAAAAATATTTGGAATACATGAATGGTTTTCCTTCACCAACAGATAGAGCATTAGACTAGCTTTCAAACAATTTCAATCGTGTCTCATTTCGAGTTATGAAACTGAAGTTATGACGAAAACAATATTTTGAATAAAATTTGTCTTTCTGATTTGAATCAAGTGTAAGTTGTGATTCGAATCAAATCAGGCAGGGGCTATCTAGAAGTCCATGATTCAAATCACAACTCTCAGTGTAAACCTCTGATTCAAATCAAATCAATAAAAAAAATGATTTTTCATAGAATTTTTGCTTCTTGATTCAAATAAAACCCTGAAATTTCTAGATTTTCACTTGTTCTTCATGTTTTTCTCAATCCCAAGACATGGTAACTCACACTATCATACCCTAACATCAACTAACATTTTAGGAAGATCAAAACACAACAAAACCACGTATACAAGAAAACCAAATATGAACCCACAAGCTTTCATCATGTTTCTTCATTTCTAACATCTCTAACACAACAACACAACATCATATCATCAACATGTTATAGTATGAGCAACAACAATAACATAACATCTTGTTATGCACAACCAACATCAAACATTAATTTCACAAATATATCATAAATCACAAAACTCTAACCCCTAAATTCATGAGATTTCCCCCCAAAGCTATGACTAACTAGAATCCACCTCTAGGAAGATGAAGATGTTGAGATATTTGAGATGGAAAGTTGATGACTGAAATTGTTAATTTCGACTTCCAAGCTTTCTTCTTCTTTTTCCTTCTTTCTCCTCTTTTATCCACTTCTCTCTTTTTGTTACTAACAAATGAATGAATGGTTGGTAAGATAGAAAGGAAGGAAAATATCTTAAGGAGATTTTATCTTCTTTTTAATATTTACCAACAAGGGTAAAGTTGGAAAGGAAAGATACATAAGGGATAAATATATTGGATGAGATATTTACCAAAATGTCCCTTTTTTTAAGTAATTAATTAAGGTCAATCAAATTAAATAAGAATTAAGCTATTTTAAGTTGACTAAGTACTCTATTTGTCCCATTAATTGACAAGAAATATAACATATAAGAACTCAATTCGTCTTAACAGACAATAACTATAGTATTTACGAGAATATGTTTACAAAACCGAGTGAAAAAAAATTTTATTTTTATTAAAAGCACTTTTGATTTTCAACTTCAATTATTCTATCTCAATTGATTTTAGAACATTTACTATTGTAAATATCTAAATAAAGCTAATTAAAAATATCATAATTAAAAATATCAGAACTTCTTTTATTATTTTTAAATATTAAAGTGATTTCATGACTCTTCACTCCATTTCATTCTTTTTACTTAACACAATAATATTGTTGAAAATTGTCTTCCTTTACATCATAAAATTAATAAGTATATTGTGAACTATTATAGTAAAAAAGAATTCACTAGCACTTTTTACATACTTACTAATTATAACAAATTATATAAATTATATTAAGATGATACATATCTAACAATATTATTTTGTTAAGTGATCTATAAAAAAGAAAAGAAACGGTAAATCATAAAGTTATTTTAATGTACGTGAATAACGATATTTAAGAGTCCTAATTGTTCTATATGACTCTCTTTAGATATTTAAGAAGTACAAAGTTTTAAAGTCATTTGATATTGAAGAGTTGGAGTTGAAAAACACGACATGCAACAAAATCAAGAATTAAATATTCATCAACTAAAATTATCATTAAATATATTAAAGAATGTGAAAACAATGTTAATTAATATCAATGAAGTTTATCATTACCCTGGTTAGATCTCAAATCAGCATCACTGACAAAAAATCAAGACTTTCTTCTTCAAACTCAATTTTTGAATTTGAAGTCAGGTCGGCTTTTAGCATATACACAAATTCAGATTGGGTCAAAGGAAATTGTGACAAAGCTTACATTCATGATTCTAACAAATCTGCATGTAATGGACTTTTCAGAGACCATAAAGGTGATCTAAGTTTTGGGTTTTATGGGCCTTTATATTTGTCTTCTTCCTTTCTTGCTGAATTTTCTACTGTCCTTATGGGCCTCTTTTTAGAATTGACAAAATCTTTTGTTGGAATTAAATTTTCTTTTAGTGGTCAAAGCTTTTGGGTTTGGTGCTCTTGTTCCTTGACAACTTAAGCTTAGATGGGAGACTTGTAGAGAGTATACATCTTTCATTTTTTTGTTATCTCATATTTATAGGAATTGTAATAGTTATGCAGTCTCTTTTGCTAATATAGGTCTCACATTTAATTCATTGTGTCTAATCTATTCTATGCCCCCACCCACCCTTTTTTTGTATCCTTTATTTTTTAAATATATTTAGGAATTATTCAAAAAAAGTATTATTTAATAAATCTACAAAAAAAAATGTTTATAATATAAAATAGGGGAATTAAAAGTTAATGAAGTCGATATCATCAAATAGAAAGTTGACTAATATATCAACTATAGATGTAAGAATTTATAAACCTCTTTTATATATATATATATATATATATATATATATATATATATATATATATATATATATATATATATATATATATATATATATATATATATATATATATATATATATATATCATTTAATGTAAGAGATACTTTAAAAAAAAAGTCTCCTATGCAAATATTAGAATATTTTACAGAAACTTTAGTTGGTTGTGTGGTTTATGAATCTATTGGAGGAGCTGGGCAGCACTTAGGGTGAGGCTGTCACACTCTTAGTTGACAACATTTTCGCGATTAATCTTACTAAGAACCAAATTTCACATGGGAGGAACGAGCATATTGAGATGAAGTTTCACTACTTGAGGGAACTTGTTAGTGAAGGAAGGTTACAATTGAGATGTTGTGAAGTGAGGATCAATTGGCTGATTTGTTAACTAAGGGAGTTACAAATGATGTGTTTAAGAGGTTGAATTAAGGTGGTGTGTTGAAGTTTTCAAGTAATTCAAGTGATGCAATCGATTACCACGAGATGGTAACTGGTTACAGCAAGGCCATAAGCTCATCCAAGTAGCATAAAGTATTATTTTCGTTGTGGTAACCAGTTACAGAAATGTATTAACTAGTTACAGCAGAAAGAGTTTAATATCTTGATGTCAGGTGTAACCGGTTACACAAATGCTGTAACCGATTACAAACGCAATTTTTGTACTTTTCTATTATTTTACTTGGTCATTTTCCTTTTAATCATATTATAACTCATGTATAAATGTATAAGATGCATTCTCATCCTAGGCCAATGTAATCATAACCTCTCTCTCTCTCTCTCTCTCTCTCTCTCTCTCTCTCTCTCTCTCTCTCTCTCTCTCTCTCTCTCTCTCTCTCTCTCTCTCTCTCTCTCTCTCTCTCTCTCTCTCTCTCTCTCTCTCTCTCTCTCTCTCTCTCTCTCTCTCTCTCTCTATATATATATATATATATATATATATATATATATATATATATATATATATATATATATATATATATATATATATATATATATATATATATATTCTCCACCATTGTTTCACTAAACTTAAAAAGATCAATCTAAAAGATCATCATGAGATACATAATTTAGATGTTGGTCAAAAGCGGCAAATATTAGGTCTTCATCTGAGTTGATGCGAATACAGTAATGTAATGCAAATGTTCTATTATAACATCAATCTTAGTCTTAACACTGACCATTTCAAATTGATTCCTTCCATTTTATCTTTATTTGAGGCCATCTTATAAATTTGACAACATGCAATATTAAAGATCAACACTTTTAAATCATATAAATTAAAATATATATATATATACATGGTGTACAAGCAAGTCAATGACATAATTTAAAATAAAAAACAACAATTAATTTATTCGAAAAAACTTCACTGCAATCGCAAGACGAAATTAGAGACGGCAAAGAAGTACAATATATAACATTAATAGATAGAAAACATATTAGCATGTCTAAAAAAAGAAAACAATGTAATTTTTGAAAGCCTATTAAATTATTTTATTTACTTAAATCAAAATATAATGAATAATTAAATATTTCATGTATAATTCTCACCATACGACTATTATTGTCTAGAAATTCAATATCATCAATCCAACCCTAATAAAAATGAAATGGCTAATTAAATGACTTCACATGTACTTCCATCTAATTTTGTTTTGTTATGAAGTAATTTATTAATTTAGTGGAGGACACTGCATATAGATGAGTATGTAATGGTTGACATGTTGTGTTAGTAAAATTAGAGTTTTTTCTAACAGAACCCTACAAAACCAATTAATGAATATCATAATATTTTAACATGGAGAATGATACTAAAGAGAAACTATGTTGTTGCCATTTATGAGTTTAACCTCAAATAACAAAAGTTAAAAAATAGTAGAATAAAAAAAACTACAAGGAGATTTATTTAACTTATTGATTAAATTGGGTAGGGCCTAATATAATACATAGTTATTTTTTATTATTTTATATTAAAATAAATTATAAAGTGTAAAATTAAGATAATAAAATTAGAAGAAAAAATAATAAATTATAAACTAAAGATAAAATGCTAAATCAAATAGCGTCTGAAAAATAAATTATAAATTAATAAAATAAATTATAAGCTTGTTATAAAAAAAATATTATCAAACATATTTTTATTGTCACATGAACTTATAAATTATAAACTTTGACTCACCAAATAGAACCTATTTAAATTAACTTATATCACACAAATGATTTAGACCTAAATTTACATTGAAACATGTCATCATCCTCTGCAAAACCCATGCTGCAGCATTACTGGTTTTGACCAGTAGCATATATACATTGTACCATGTAATAGAATATATACATTTAATTAACCCTGTAGTAGAAATTTAGAGGGTAAAATACAAAACAAAAAAAAATTAATAATGAATCATGATAAAAATTTGAACATTAGTTTCTAGTTGCCATCCAAAGTAAACTTCGTAAAGACAGAATCATGTGCCTTAAGCATGATTTCTGAAACAACTCATTATGCATTTAGTGCAACCATGTGGAATTGCATATACATATACAGTTTTGACAGCTTGCATTTAGTGCAAGCATGCATAAAATATAATATGAAAAAGACATTTATTATATGACTTAACGGAAATAAATTTCCACACAATTTTTGATAGTTTGATATAGTATATATGAATTTTTATTAGTTTTAGTTCTTCTAATAAATGTTAGCTTTTTAACTAAATAAATGCTAGTTATATGTTTAAAAAAACATAAATGGCGATCATTTTAGAATAGAGGAAAATTTTATGGAAGAATAGGCTACATATTTAAATGATGGATTCTTTGAGTTAGAATATATTTTAGAAGAAAAATAGAGGTGGAAATGATTTGCAAACTTTGAATATTGGTACATTTGATGCTATTGTCTTTATCTCATTCTAAACTGTAAGCGGAAAAATTTATCTGTCGATTATATGAAATTAGAATATCAATACTTATTTGTTGAAGTTATGATTCAAAATCCCGAAAAGATGAATGACTGGATCCTCCTCTGCATCTCACACTCTCGTTCACAACTTTCAATGAGACAAATTGTGGAGCCGTCAGTTATGTTTCTGGTTCTTGTGATTACAGAGAGGACCTAGCCATATAATATATATAACCCTAGTTCTTACCCATTATGGACCTAAGGTTAAAGCCCACATTTTTTTCCACACCAATCAGATTTCAGATACCCAGCCTTTAGTTATAAAAGAGATCACTTAACTAATAACAGAGTTTATATATGCACCTCCATCAGAATCACGATTAACCTGTTTTTCACAAACTAAACAATAATGGATTGTAGCCCATAAAAAGTTAGATAAATATAACATTCTCCCACTTGGGCAAAATCAATTGTATGACTTTTATTTTAAAATACATTTTGAAAACGACTCTCGGGTTAATGACTAATTCCTTAAAATGTCGCCGCATTTTAAGGAAATGCATGATTTCAGGTGCAGTATCTGAATATGACTCCATCCAGCAAAATTCAAGCAGTATTGAATCACGGCGATTATTATATCCTTCATTGACATAAAACTTTTATGTGGTTACAAATACTACGTACTCCGTCAACTAGTCATCAGTGTGGTATGTGGCATAAAAATAACATGCTAATGTGATCCGACAACCAACTGTTATTTTTTTTTGTCAGTCCTTAACAATTTCTCTCAAATGCATTAAAGGCAAAGAAATTGTATGGTTTTACAAACCATAACGCCTCAACTCCAATATGGCGTCGACCACCGGCACAGTGGTCCATACAACACCGAGCTTAAAATCATACTTCAGGTCGGATATGGCATCGACCACGGATATAGTGGTCCTGAAGATGTCGAGCTCAAAATTATAACCATACCTAGAACTCCAAACTAGTGTCGACCATAGGAACGGTGGTCCCGATGACACTGAGTCCCAATTTTAACAATTGACATATAAATAAACAATGACAAATAATAATAAGAATAATATTCATTGTAATATCGATTGTTTAAAATATAAAGTACTTGACAATCCAACACATAAAGTGTCCAATATAAAATGTAACATAAAAAAATGACATAAAAAACAAACTCCCACTAACCAAGTACGTCAAAAGAACTTACAATACCCATGTTCTCAAAATGGTTTTTGAACACAATGGGCCTAAGTCCCTTAGTTAAGGGATCAACTAGCATGAAATCAGTACCAATGTACTTAACAACAATGTCATTTTTCTTTACAATATCTCTGACTGTCAAATACTTCAATTCCAAATTCTTAGAACCGTTAAAAATTTTATTATTCTTAGAGTAGAACACAGGTGCACTGGTAACACAGTAAAGCTTTAGTGGCTTTGTAATGGAATCAACAATACAAAGTCCAATCACTAAATTTCTCAACCAAACAACATGACTGACAACAACATAACAAGCAATAAACTTTGCCTGCACAGTAGAAGAGGCGACCAGAGTTTCCTTTTTACTCTTTCATGATATCACACCTCAACCAACATAAAAAATGTAACTAGAAGTATGCTCCATATCATTAACACACCCAACGACATCAGAGTCAGTATACCCAACTATTTCCAAGTTGTCGACTCTCCTAAAAACAAGCATATATTCTTTAGTTCTATGCAAATATCTCATCACTTTCTTAGCAGCAATCCAATGATCATTCCCAAGATTAGACTGGTATCGTCCCAAGACGCCAACTATGAAAGCAATATCAGGTCTACTGCATACTTAAGCATACATCAGGCTTCCCAATGCACTATCAAAGGGTTTTCCCTTCATCTCTGCCCGCTCAATCTCATTTTTAGGACATTAATCTTTACTGAATTTGTCTTCTTTAGTAATTGGAACATCTCCTGGCTTACAGTTCTGTATATTGAACCTCTCCAGAACTCTATCAACATAAGCCCTCCGTGAAAAACCAAGCACACCACGTGATCCATCTCTGTGTATTTCATTTCCAACACAAATGATGCTTCACCAAGATCCTTCATATCAAAGAACATGGTTAGCATAAGTTTGGTCTCATGAAGTAGACCAAGATCACTACTTGAAAGCAAAATATCATCAACATATAACACAAGTGTTGCACCCTAATTTTGACCGTAAGATCCCACCTCTTTTTGCGCATTTTATTTTGACTTTACTTTGATATTTATATTTTTGCGACTAACCAACTTTTATAGATGCAGAAATTTCGAGTAGAGTTGATATTTGTTCCTGTAGTCGAGCATTTTAAGGCATGACCAAGTGTTCATGACTTAAGGTTGTCTTAAGGTCTCTGCTTGGTCGGGGCTCCGGTCCTAACTGTTATTGGGTCGTTTCTTTTAAAGGTGAAGAAGGGTTTGGATTTGATGGAATTATAAGTCATTCACGGTACAAAAGAAGAGAAAGAAGAGGTTATGAGTTCATTAAGATTTAAAGCATCACGATTTGGGCCTTAGAACTTCAAGCATGGTTACAATATAGTGTTATCCGGGAAATTTCGTTCTGCGAAAAAGCTTGGCCATTGTTGAGGGTTCCCCTTAATTTCAAGTTCAGAATTTTGGTTTAGTGGCGGGTTCATGATGTAGTTACCACATAGGCGTCCAGGTCCATTTAGAGTTTTAGGCTCATTTTGAATCATTATCCTTTTTCGTCACCACATAAGAGATGTGTGAGTTTGGGACCTCCTGGCAATTCAAGATCAAACCTTTTTGATTTCTCTGCAATTATCATGGACAAATTCAACTTATGGATCAAGCAAGTCGCGTTCTGCTAGAAAGACAAGCAATGCATTTAAGCTCAATAATTATCAAAATAAGGCAGTTAATAGGATATATACGTAACCATGGCCCACGTGTTTGGCACCAACTTGTAACGAATTTGCTATGGATTCTTCCTTACAACACTAATCAGGACTAATGCCCAACAGGCATATACATATTACAAACATAGTAAATATTGACAGTAAGGAGGGAAGAGTTTATAGCATAAATCAAAGGTTGGGCCGACTCATGGGTAGCCCCGGTAATACACGAATTTGAGTAGCCAACAAACTTGGCAGGGATGCGACAAACCACCAGATTTTGCCCTCCGCCGGCAGCTCGTCATTGGTGCGTGGTCAACATAACAAACAAGGATCTTCAACAGTTGAGAGTTGGAAATTAAGGCGAGTTGTGGAAAGCCGCACAATCATACTGTTACCGACGCATATCAGTTCAATCAGGAGACAATATGGATAATTGTAACTTGCCAACAATACCAAGCCATGAGAGGTGCAAGCCAAGAGCAATATAACCTGAAACCTGCACAAAGTTGAAGTTTAACATTACACAGGAAAATCATTTGAAATTGCCAGTGTTTATAAACAGGTATTGAAGGCTGTTGATAGGATATACCGGATACTCAAAATGGCAGTGGATTGCACGAGTTCGTAAACCCTGTGTTGACAAAGTAATTCCAAGGCTGGACTTCTGAGGTATCCCATAACATTAATTACCGTCATGCGCTTCGACACCAGCTTGAGCAACAACATCATAAACTGCAAACAAATGAACAAGCAGAATGATTAGATTACGTACGTGATTGGTTCGAAAGTGATCAAACAAATACGAAAAGAAAAACTCATCAGCTTCCCATCGTCTCAAAGTCAGGATGCCAACAATAGAAAAACATATCATTTCCACAATGTATCATCCAGACATGGGGCAACAATTATAAGTCGAACAGAGAGGTCGAACAGAGACTAAACAAATGAATAACATAAGCAGGCAATAGTGAATAATTGTAAGAGTTGAGTTAGGAGCAAAGGATCTCATTACCTTCTTCATATGACAGTTACGACCAAGACTGGGAAACCGTCTCTTAAGCTTCTGCAGGGTTTGATGAAGGGAGGTTAGCCACTCATTTACAAAGAACTTCCACTATATTGACTCAATGAAGGGATATCTTTCATATGCGTTGTTACGAGCTTCAGTTTCGCAAATCTCCCATCATATTCCAGTACACCATGGAAATGTTCTTAGTGTTACCGCGGTTCAAGAAGAATCTAAAAGGAGAAATATGCATATTCATTCCACTGATAATTCTTAGAACTTTCTGTCAACAACCCAGTGTTCTTCGGATGTTAGAGAAAGTATGCAAGGATCCACGAAAGCTTGTCGACATCTTCATGGATTACGACTGTAATCTTGAGGCACCAAACTTGCTTGAACGAATGGTCACAACTCTGGCCAAAACAACTCAAAGGACTCAAATACTGATCCAAGTTCGCTTGCCGCTCCTCAACAACTTCAGTTAAAAGTTCATCACTTCAAGGTCTGATTCTACATTTGTGATAACTTGCGTCTATGATGTGCTCTGCCTATTTCTACTTTGCGCCGGCTATGCTCCATGCAGTTTTACAAGTTATTACCTGCATAACGAGAAGACAACGTGAAGTTAACCACTGCATTTGATTCAAGACAACAACAACAGTTAATAAACCAACAACAATCCAACAAATATGCATCAGCAAAAGTCAGGAAACAATGTACCGCCGGGGCTACAGCAACAACAGTTTGGAACTGATTCTGGTGACCAAGGTATCCAAACAAACCATCATTCTGCACACATGTTGCAACAACCAAAGGTTTCAATGCAGCAACAATTGCAACCCAATGCATCAAAGTCATTACCATCTCAGTTGCAGCAGTCCAACCTACAGATTAACAATAGCCAAAGCGGGTATGCAGTTCCTTCAAAAGAAAATCCACGAGATTAACGTATCATACATTCAGCCCCCTTTATTCGCAAGAGAGAAATTTAAGATGAAACTCACTATTATTACCAGCATCTTCATGTGAATCTTTGCCAAAGAGTATCAGGAAAGGATGAAGCTCATTACATTAACTTGTCATTAGATGTATCGGGGAGTAAACTGTTATTCCTAGAGGCACATCTGATCCACCAGTTCCGTTACCGTATTCGCTCTGGGCTGCTAATTTCCCTTGGCCCAAATCCACCGCTATCCACACCTGTCAAGGTACCCAAATCAAATTTAGAAAAATCCAGAAGAATATTCCCAAAATATCCAATCCAAATCCCAAACATTGAACATAGACAGACTGATACGGTATCAAAGATGGGATTCCCACTTAACAGATATTTAAGAAGATTGGAACGAGAAAGGAAAGGTTCCTGATTTGGTTTACACCAAAACAGAAAGTCCAAATCCACATTCAAAACGATTTTAATCAAATTCAATCAAAGGGATTTCGATTGAAGCCTATAAAAGGGAGGGATTTGGGAGAAAAAAACACAGCCAATAATCACCCCAAAAGCTAAATCGTGAAACCCTAAAAGAGTGAAAAAGAACTTATCTTCTTCGACGGTCGAAATCTTGGAGCCGCCACCATTTATTCTTGAACGAAGAAGAAGATTCATCTTCCATCACCAATTCCACTATCGAAGTTCTGTCACCGCCCCCCAACATTCGGTAAAAAACTCTGTTCTTATCAAGATCACTGAACTGTTTGATGTTTCAGTTTATGTTTCAGGTTTCAAAATGGAGAAGTAATGGGAAAATAGGTGAGAACAAGGCGATGAAGGACCAGGGAAGATTGAAACGGAGAGAGATTGGATGGAGAGAAGAGGAGAATCGATTTGGGGTTGGGACGAAAGGGACCTAGGGCTATTCGCTTTCTTCTTCTTTTTTTCTCCATTTCTTTCGTTTTCGTTTGCAGTTCGTTCTCTCCTCACACATTCATCACACACATGCGCCTATCGCACTCCCTACACCACTAACCAATTAATTACCCCTTTATTTTATTAGTTAATCAACATTAACCTCTTTTAATCAATTTTTTATTCAAACCCACTAAAACCTATTTTATTCAAATTAAATTAATTAACCTCAACTTAGTTTTAATTAGTAAATCTTTTTGATTAATATAATTAAATCTTTTTTTATCTTTACTATCCATTTAAATTAATCTTTATTATAATCAGTTTTTATTTAAAAACAATTAGCAAACCTTTTATAACCCTCTTAACTCACTTAATTATTAATTAACTCTCTTTATACCGATTTATTCAATAACTTGCTTTTTTTAATTAAAAATTATTTGCCCTTTTAAAAGCCTACCTCATAATAACCTATTTAATTTATAGTAATAATACTTTGTTTAAATTAATAATAAACCAAACTTTTATTAAAAAAAAAAACCAATCAACTTATAATGTAACTCATAATCTAAAGTTAATAACTTTTTCTCACAAATCAATTCACATAATAATAAATCGCAACCTTTCAACTAATCTCACTACAAATATAATATTTTCTCATAAGTAATTCAACTAAAATTAGTCCATCTCACTCTTAATAATCAAATACAACTTTTTCTTAAAAAAATTAAATCAGCCCACTCAAGGTCAATCCTATAACTTAACCAATCTCCCGCATTCGATCGATCGTGCACGTATTCACTTCACAATTCACTCTCACACACTTCAGCGCTTTCATGCGTCTATGTATGTTTTAATTATTCGCCCTTTACTTTACCGCTATTTACATTTACCGCAATTTATATTATCGCATCGCATTCCGTCCAAAGGAAAAACCTACACATGATTCAACAATTGTGTGTAGTGCACATCATTTGCATCATTCTCCCCTTGATCCTTGATCCCATTCAAGTTGATCTCTAAGATAGATCCTACCCCATAGGAGGACCTTTGTCTTTATCTTTACAACATAGAAACAAACAATCAACTCAAAACAACAATTATTCAAACACATTAGAGAAAGATGCCAAATCATCTTAAGCGAGATAGAATCTCCACCCCACAATAATACAATCAATACCGTAGGAACTTTACCTTAAGAGAGATAGAGGCGTACCTCGTCGATCCATATCTGAGTACTTGAGCCCTTCTCTTAAGACGATGCAAAGACTATCTTCCTACAATTTGTGGCGTTTACATCTCTCTTAAAATGACAACTCACCTTGTCTCCTAAAATCAATCAATCAACTACCCTAAACCCATAGGAACTTTGACTACAGTCAAAAAACTCCTCAAACCCTTTAGGGGAACTACAGTTACTCTGATTCCATTCCCGTAAGGATATGTAGGCATAAGATGTGACATCTTATCGAGTATACTTAGAAATAAACCCCTAGGTCTTTCAACCTTAAGCAGATAAACACTTAACAATAAACAAACATAAAACAAGAGGTTCCTGTAGAGTACTACAGAAACTTAGGATGCTAGCACCTTCCCTAAGTTTAACCAACCCCCGAACCTATAACTCTCTAAACCTTGCATTTGCATTGCATTGTGGGAATTTTGATCTTTATCCCTTCCTTTGGACAAATCAAAGTTCGGTTGCAAAATGAATCAAAGATTCAAACTAATCAATAGTTTGGTATCCAAATTTCACCGCGACAACAAGAAAGATGGATTTTCTCCCACTGACCATAAGATAGATGCATTGATCAACTTTATTTTATTCAAAACCCAATGAAGTTACCACCTCATGAAATTTCAAGTACCATTGTTTAAAAGCCTGTTTCAAACCATAAATAGATTTTCTTAATTTACAAACCAAATGCTCATGACCACTTGTCACAAAACCCTCAGGCTATTGCATGTACACCTCCTTGTTGAGATCACCATTCAGAAAAGCAGTCTGAACATCCATCTGATGCAATTCCAACTCAAAATATGCTACAATGGCCATAACAATTCTAAAAGAGTCTTTAGTGGAAACAATCGAAAATTTTCATTAAATCAATCCCCTCCTTTTGTGTAAAACCTTTAGCCATAAGTCTTACCTTAAACCTCTCAATTTTACCTTTCGAGTCATTCTTTGTTTTGAATATCCACTTGCATCCAATCTCCCTACAGTTTATTGGTAACTTCACTAGTACCCAAACATTATTATTTACCATGGATTTCATTTCATCATTCATTGCATCTGTCCACATGCTAGATTGAAAACAAGTAATAGCTTCTAGATGATTATTAGGATCAATAACAATACCAGCATCATAAGTATGCTCACTAAGATAAACTACAAAATCATCAGGGATAGCAGGTCGTTTTTGTCTTACTGACCTTGTAACATGAATTTGCTAAACTGGCTCACCAGGTTATGCAACCTCAGTTATAATAGGAGGATCCACTATATTTTCAACAAGTGGTTCAACCACTTCTTCAACTGGATGTTCTACCACATTCTCATTTGGAGCAAAACCTCCATAAGCAGTGGATGATCTAAAATTATCAAAATTAGGCAGTGAAAATGTAACAACATCAGACATAACATAATCAATATTATTAGATGTAATAAATGACTCAGCAACATCAAGCTCAAGGAATTTTGTATGCATGAACTCCACAGTTTTATTACCTCTACCACGACAAACAAATCTGTATCCTTTAGATCTATCCGAATATCCAATGAAAAAACACCGACTTGTTTTTGGGTCAAGCTTTGTCTCAAAAGGATTATATATTTTAACCTCTGCAGGGCAACCCCAGACATGGAGATGGTTCAAACTGGGTTTTCTACCTGTCCAAAGCTTAAAAGGTGTTTTTGGAACTTATTCACTAGGAACTCTATTAAGTACATAGAAGGTTGTTTTCAAAGCATCACCCCATAATATTCTAGTAAATTACACCTACTCATCATGCTTCTCATCATATCCTTAAGGGTGCGGTTTCTCCTTTCGGCTACACCATTTTGTTCAGAAGTACCAAACATGGTGTATTGTGGAACAATTCCACAATCTTGCAAGTATTTTGAAAATGGCCCCATGTGTTGTCTAGTAGAATCATATCTACTATAATACTCTCCACCACGGTTAGAACGTACCACCTTTATCAATTTTCCTAGTTACTTTTCAACTTCAGTTTTAAAGATTTTAAAATTTTCAAGTGCTTCTGATTTTTCCTTAATCAAGTAGAGATAATCATACCGAGAAAAATCATCAATGAAAGTGATAAAAGATTTATTACAAGAAATAGTAGAAGAAAGGGGGCCGCTAATTTCTGTATGAACAATTTCCTAAAGATCTGAACTTCTAGTTGAACCTTTCTTATTGGTCTTATTAAAATTTCCTCTAATACAATCCACACAAGTCCCAAAATTATTGAAATCTAAGAAAGGTAAAATATCATATCTAATTAATCTTTCAACTCTTTCTCTAGAGATATTGCCTAAACGCATATGCCACAACAAAGAGGATTTTCTCTAATTCTAGACCTTTTAGAAATGAAGCTCTCAACAATCAAGATAAGGAAATATTATAACAATCCAAAGACAAGTTATATAAACCATCCAACCAGATACCATTATCAACAAATTGAGAATTCAACATCAAAATTATTTTTCCATCATAAAAGGTAAACTGAAATTCAAGTCTATCCAAACAAGATACTAAAAATAAATTCCTCTTAAAAGAAGGGCTAAATCACTTCTTTCCTTCTTAAGTTTCTATTGTTCAACTACACACTTGGTAATAAGGTTATTTATGGTCCATTTATCACCAAATGTTTATAGGCAATTTTAGTTTGAGTAAACTCAGTAGGTAGGCAGTTTAAGGCATGAGACACAATGAAATTCTCATTCAAGTCAATGTTATGGGTATTCAGTTTGGTTTGGACATGAACCATTCTAAGAATGAACTCCCTAGTACCCCATTGTTATCATATTTCATGTTTGTGAGTTGTTTCATCTAGATTCAGCATTGTTAGATACCTGAAACATTTCTCCAATAGAAGTAAGATATTCTTTAGCATTATCTTTCTCAGGAAATCCATTTATCAAATGTTCAGAAATGGTACTTTTAATAGCACACAAGCTAAGTCTTTCACTCCTCTCCCACTTAGCTAATTTTCTTCCTCTTCAAGTGCACTATGATCATTGATCACAGGTTTGGTTTCATGCAGTGCCATGTTAAGATGAGGAATCCCTAATGAAAACTTTAAGTCTTTCTTCCATTCATTAAAATTAGACCCATTCAGTATCCCGATAGAAGTAAAACAGTTGTTCATGGAGAAGGTCGTTGTTGAGACAAAACAAGAATGCATTAGAACAAATAATAAAGGTAAGATATAACTTTAATGAACATATGCTTTCGTGAAGAGGCCAACATTATCACGCAATCCCCTTTGGGTGGAATACGTAAAACCCGGGTTACAACCAAGGCCAGAGCTCAGATTATATGAGTTATGACTCAATTGATAGTAGTTAATATATGATTATGATTTTAGGGTTCAAATTATTTTAATCCAATCTTAAATAATTGTTGAAATCAATTTCCAATCGATGGGTATTATTCACACAATATTTAATTCAACCATTTTAGTTTTATTTTTGTGATTCTATTTTCGCGATTGTAAAAATAAAACTATTGATATTCTAAAAATTTATTTTATGAAACCAATTTGTAAAATTAAAGTTGAAATTGAAATTAAAATTAGAAATTGAATTTGTGAAATCAATTTCAATTTGATGCACTATGTGGTGCAATGACTAATAATATTAAATGTTATATATATATATATATATATATATATATATATATATATATATATATATATATATATATATATATATATATATATATATATATATATATATATATATATATATATATATATATATATATATATATATATATATATATATATATATATATATATATATATATATTAACAAACATTTTGTTTGTTATACAACAATATTCCATGCCTTTAACAAATATATTTGTTGTCTTTATCGAATTGGTTGATAAAGTTTTATCGTTGTTTTCTTTTAAATAATGACTTTGTTTTATTCGGTGTAAGTTTGTTGCTTTTGATTGTTGGAAGAGATTTATTTAGTGTTCTCAATTATTGATAATCTATGCTATCACAGTTATAGCAATATTGGTTAATTAGTCATTAACCCGAGAGTCGTTTTTAAAATGTATTTGAAAATAAAAATCATATAATTAATTGTATCCCATAAAAAGTTAGATAAATCTAACATAAACCACTCTTTCTCTATAGATAAATATTATACTTTAATGTACAATTCTTTGATAATTAGTCTAAAGTTACGGCACTAACACAATAAAATTAGTCAATTTATTTATAAAAATAGAGTAAAAATTATAAAATTAAATATGAATAACTGAATAATTTGTTATACTTACTTAAATAAGTATTAGTTTTGTTGTAATTTTTATTCATACCTATTTTTTATTTTGGTTCAATCATATGAATTTTTATTTTGTATTTTTATATACAACTGTTGGGATTAGTTTTACATTAATTTTTTCTCACATTTTTCGAGTGTTAATATGATAATGGTGGTTTCAAATTCGCTTTAATCTGTGTAGCAAATTCGCTTTAATTTGTGTAGCAAATTCAGCTTTAATCGTTATATTTTCATAAGGCGAATGATTTCCAACTCATAAAAGAAATCACCTTATGAAAAGAGAATGATTGTCTTTACAAAATCATATTGTTAATGGACTTGCAAATTGATATGTAATATTATGAAACCGATTTGAGAGGATCTGCAAAAGAAGTATGGAATAAAGAAGCTGGAATAAAGAAGTATGTCGTTAGCCGCTACCTAAAGTATCAGATGATATAAATGAAAGGTGCGTGGAGGCTCAATGTTGTGAAATTCAAAAGATTGCTTATGAGATCATCATAAAAGGTATGTGTTTATATGAACAATTTTAAATTGCCTTTATTATTGATAAACCGCTCCCTAGTTTGAAAGTTTAAAATTCTACTTCACCACAAATCAAAAGAATTTTTAAAAAGTCTGATTATTTTCCTTCGAGTTGAAGAAGAATCTCAGAGGAAAAATCAAAAATAAAAGTCTTGGTTGTTTCAAACAACAAAAAGAAATTCGGTTTAGTTCTGAAATCATTTGGCAAATGATTAAAAAATCAGAACCACAATGTTGTGAACCAAATTAAGAATGAGAACCTTTCAAGGGCTTTAATGCCGTAGCTGCGAAAAACACCCGGTGAAAAAACATAAGAGTCGTCACCGAATGTTATTTATCCCAACGTATGGAAAGGAAACGATCGAAGAAAACCTGAAGAACAGGAAAAGACAAGGTCATCGCAACCAAATCTTGTGTTCGGGATTCGGTTACGCATGGGGAAGGTATGAGCCCCCCTCACGTCCGTTGTACTCAACAAGATGCACACTTGTTGTCTAATCAAAGGGTGTGTTTTCTATAAGCTACGACTAAATAGAAATGAGAACAAAGAAAAGAAAGAGATTCGATAAGACATCGCTGCCCTATGCCTACGTATTCCCTCGTGCAATGGGAGAGTCAGAGTCAACGTAGTTCGGAAAACTATAGATGATGGAGGAAGGTTGCTCGCCAAGACATCACCGTCTTGTGCCTACGTATCCTCATCTGGTATGAGAGATAAGAGAAAACGTAGTTCGGGGAATTACGAAACCACATGTTGGTTAAGTGTTTTTATGAGTGACGTTAAGTTCTCATTCCAGCAGTTAGGGTCGATGCATGTTTGCGATAGAACGGAAAAGTAACATACTCTTTCTGAAAATGAGTTTGAAACATAAATCTCGAAGGATAAAAAGGTTTGACTTTAGTTTGTGAGTTTTAGTGAAGTGAATTAGTTTGCTTTGTGATTCACGTTGCACTAAAGTCTATGATATAGGAACAAATGTGTCGTATATCGCCCATGGGGCGAACACTAAACACTCTAGAAAAGTGAGGAGAAACCCCCCACTCATCATTTCCCATATGCTTAAGGCTCGTGGCACACAATGTTCATTATCTTTATTAAGTGTGTTAGCATTGTTTTGAGATGAGAAGAGAGACACATAGAAGGTCTAAAATGAAATTTGGTCCTAACGTTGTCATGCAAAGTGGCCCTAAGGTCGGGATGTGAAAAGAAATTTTATCCTAATATTAGCATACAAAAGATGGACTTAAGGTTGAGTTTAAAAGGGATTATCCTACTTGTTATCATACATGGATTACACTCCTAATATCTATCATAATCCAAACTTAATCAGGAATTAATTTGGACTAGGAATCCTAAGGGAGTATGCAAAAGCAAGGCAAAAAGCAAAGCAAAAACAACAGATACAACAACGCTTCCTGCACAAAACAACAATAAAATACATCAAGGCAGCACAACAACATTTAACAGCTACTAATTTAGCACAATAGTAGGTGTAAAAGGTAGGTAGAAAGCATAGCATAGACAACATGTAAATTCAGAATAAGACAGCTGTAAAAAGCAGGGCAGCAAGCATGTTTCAATGCAATCTATATGAGCAAGCAATAATCATGAACAAGTATCATGCAAGGATGGATAAACATCAACAACTAAACACAAATGTGCAATAAGATTGCATCATTAAGAATCAACATGATTTTCACATCAATTATGCGATTAAGCGATCATGCGACAAACGGAATCGAAAGCAAACATACACATATATCATAAGTCCAGCAAGATAATCATCAACAATGAATCATTAACATGATACAAGCAAGCAAAGCATATGATCATCACATCAATCAAGCAACATGAACATGTTAAGCATTCAAACGGAAACCAAAAGTTACGCGTCGAAAAATCGAGATCAAACAATCAACCATGATGAAACAAGTCAAAAACAGTCCACACAAATGCATCATATAAGTCCGTGAAGGTTAGAGGTGGGAAGAAATCAAAACATGCTTGAAAATTACCAAAAATTACACTCTGGTCCAATGTTAATCGATTAACCATTTGCCTGTGCAAACTGGTTAATTAATTAACCACTAATAAATTTCAGAAATTGCACTGGTTAATCGATTAACCAATTTTGTACGGCAACTGGTTAATCGATTAAAATTGCACCAAAAGCAGAAAAACATCAATTCCAAAGCACTTTCAACAATTAATCCAATGTGCAATCATCCAAATGATCATGTAATCAATTATGCACGAATTTAACACCAAACATCAGTGATCAAACATCAATTAAACTTAATTAAGTATTGAGATCACAAATCACAAAGATCAAAATCACCAAAACCAATCCAAATTTGAAGATCTACATTGTGATTATTCAAATAAGCTCAAAACAAAAATGAATCTAGAATTAACAAACCTTCAAAGCTTAGATTTGCTTTGGTAATTGTTGATTCATTGTAAATTGATAGATCCAAGCTAGAAACCCAAAGAAACTTTAAGATCCAAGATAGAAACCCAAAGAAACTTCAAGATCCAAGAGCTTTATTGAAAGAGAAGTGAAGAACAAGCCAAAATTGATCCAAGAATCACTTATAAAGTTGCTTCTAAGATCAGATCCAAATCCAAACGAAAATCAAGTGATGAATTGAAGATGATGGAGGTTTAGCTCTAGAATTCAATGATTCCAATAAATAATCAAAGAACTCAAGTGAAAAATAGCTTTAATAGAGGTTTTTGGAGTGTAGAAAGTTGAGAGAATTTTGAGAGCAAATTCTCAAGAATGAGAGAATGTGAAATTCGAAGTTGGAAATTATTGTGAATTTTGGAGCAAATTCAATTAAATAGGTTCTTGGTTAGGAGTAGAATTATGGTTTAGAGTGAGGTTATGACAATTGAAATGGGATTAGGAATGGAAAATTGGAGGAAAATTGAATCACAAGTGTAAAATAGACCCCAAAAGTGGCAGCATTGAAAATACACGTTACTGGGCAAAATTTACTATGGTTAATCGATTAACCATTTGCTAGTGCAAATTGGTTAATCGGTTAACCACTCACAAATTTTCAAAAATAGCACCATTTGGAGGAAAACTTGAACATTCGCTCGTTTTCACCCGTTTTGAGCTCTGTTAAGCCTCTGAAACTTGCCCTTGGATATTATACTGTGAGAATGCCTGAGATATCCCGTGACCTGTCTCCTGTGCTGAAAATAACCTTCTGAATAAAAAAAAATTGGGCATTCGATTGCTAAGCAAAATAAATGTCGACACCTCTGACGCTCGCTGTTTAAACTCTTGCAATAAAAGGGAACTCTGGATCATAGAAATACCTTGATCCCATGTCTCAAGAGCCAATGCCATGATATGCAAGAAACGATGAGGAAAATTTTGGGGTGCTACAGCTGCCCCTATTCAATCGACTTGAACCTGCAAGGATGATAGCAACGACTTTCAAACATTCAAGGTGTACGAAGATTGAATACCGAGAGAACCCAAAAATTTGCAACCTGCAGAGGTGAAAGTAACGGATACCAACCAAAAGTTAGAACGCGACTTGCTGCAGAAATACTCCAATATGAACAAAGAACACCAACCAAAAGTTGGGATAAAAATCACCAGATACCAACCAAAAGTTGGGATTACGGGCATGTCGACCAAAGGCGACCCTCTGGGGACAAAATCAAACAAGATAAACAGGAAGTAAAATCAACGGACTTACAACCTGGGGAGAAAAAGATGACTCCATTGGAGGGAAAGAGAAGCCTAACCAGACAACTCTGCAGGGGATAAACATAAACCCAAAAAACAACCAAAGGCGGGATGAACAAGAGCTACCAACCAAAAGTTGGAACCACCGGAGCACCGACCGAAGGCGACCCCAAGGGGATAAACCAACAACCAATATACCAACCAAAAGTTGGAACAAAGGCTACTCCTTAGGAAACAAACAAACAAGAATACCAACCAAAAGTCAGGATAAACAAAGGCTACCAACCAAAAGTTGGAATCACCTGAACGTTGACCGAAGGCGATCTGATGGGATGAATATACCAACCAAAAGTTGGAAAGTTCTAAGAAAATGGCGACTTCACTGGGGAGTGTACCAACCAAAAGTTGGAATGAAAGGCAAAAACTACCAACCAAAAGTTGGAATCACCCACAAACTACCAACCAAAAGTTAGAGTACAACAAAGGTATAAACACAAGCTACCAACCAAAATTTGGAATCACTTGAATACCAAACAAAACTGGATCTACAAATGAAGACTACCAACCAAAAGTTGGGAGAACGACTTTGCAAGGGGATAATATCCATCCAAAAGTTGGGAAACAAGGCTACTAACCAAAAGTTAGAATCACCAGAACGTCGACCGAAGACGAACTCTGCAAGGAAAGATACCAACCCTAATAGTTGAAACCACAAAGGAAGACTACCAACCAAAAGTTGGGATCACCAACACAGAAATGAAGACTACCAACCAAAAGTTGGGATCATCAACAAGGAAACAAAGACTACCAACCAAAAGTTAGAATCGTCAATGAAGAAACAAAGACTACCAACCAAAAGTTGGGATCATCATCAAAGAAACAAAGACTACCAACCAAAAGTTGGAATCTTCAACAAAGAAACAAAGACTACCAACAAAAAGTTGGAATCTTCAACACGGAAACGAAGACTACCAACCAAAAGTTGGAATCATCAACAAAGAAATGAAGACTATCAACCAAAATTTGGAATCGTCAACACGGAAACAAAGACTACCAACTAAGAGTTGGAGTCGTCAATGAAGCTATACTAACCAAAAGTTGGAATCAAGCAGAAGCTACCAACCAAAAGTTGGAATCACCGAAAGGAAAGACTACCAACCAAAATTTGGAATCGCCAACAAAGAAACGGAGACTACCAACCAGAAGTTGGAATCGTTAACAAAGCTATACCAACCAAAAGTTAGAATCAAGCAAAGGCTACCAACCAAAAGTTGGAATCACCAGAACGTCGAATGAAGGCGAACTTACCACAAAGAAGACTACCAACTAAAAGTTGGGATAACGATTCCGTAGAGGAAACAATACCAACCAAGAGTTGGAATAACAAGGACTACCAACCAAAAGTTGAGATAACGTCTAAGAAACAACAGACTACCAACCAAAAGTTGGGATAACATCCAAGAAACAACGAACTACCAACTAAAAGTCGGGATCACCCGAACACCGACCGAAGGCGAACGCATAAAAATGGAGACTACCAACCAAAAGTTAGGATCATCAACAAAGAAAACCAATCCAAAATGGGGACTAAGATGGGGATTACCAACCAAAAGTTGAGACACAACATCCGGGATAGGCAGGAAGTAGAACCAACCGACTCACAACCTGAAAAGAATACTCCGACGGGGAAAGAGAGGTTTAAACAAATGACTTTGCCGGAGAGAATCAAGAAATGAACACATCTGTCAATGATTTCTGCTGAGGATAAAGAAAAATCTCTTGAATCATGCCATAACAAAGATACCAAACCTATCTTATGCTTCAGATGCATATGTTTGAAAATGGCGTAATGCTCCATACGAAATAGAAATGCTACGCATTTGGGAGGATGCTATGCAAAATGAAAATGTGAGAGAACACCACCCAGAAAAATGTTGAGAAGATTAGCAAGTCAACTATGCTGAGGAATACGCCTTGAATGGCCTTCCTACATAAATCTCTTATGGGGAAAATTCTTCCCTACTGGGGAAAAATATCAAAGCTCTACCCAATGGGGAATAATGAATAAAACCTGTGGAGAAATCCACCCTGTTAGGGATAACAAGGAACACCTGTTGGAATGCCACCCTATAGGGGACAAACAAAATCTGCTGAAAACTTCACTCTATTGGGAATTAAGAGCAGCACCTGTTGAACAATCCACCCTGCTGGGAATTTGATGGATTCTATTGAGGATTTCATTCTGAGGGGAAATGAAAATACCAACTGCTGGGAGATCGTCCCAAAACTTAATTCTGAAAGGTGCCTATGACCATTGGAATTTGTTGGAGATATAAAGCTGCCATCGACGTACCCGTCGAGGGAATCAACACCAAACTCTTCTTGGAGAGTGAAGTTAAGGAATACCAACCTTGTTGGGGAAAGACATCAAGAACGTCAATCTTGTTGAAGAGGAATCTACCCTGCTAGGGATAAGTGTACACTTCTACTGGTGATAAAACTTATGATCCGATGATAGGACTTTGTGGGGAGACAAAATCTCTGTTGTAGGAAGACCAAGGTCGAGTCCCTGCTGAACAAATGACTAACTGCATATCAATTCCATTCTACCTGAAGTAGACAACCCTTGAACACTTGTTGATGAATACAAATCAAACTCGGCTGAAGAATACAAAACTCTGAACTCCTGCTAGGGGAGGAATGATTCACTATGCGTTGCTGTTAGAACTTCATCGCTGGAGAGAAAAGCTTTATTGGAGAGAGGATCATGTCATCCTGCAAACAAACAAAAAGCAATAGGATGCTCTACATGTGAAATGGCCACCTCAGTCACCCTTCATGATACCTATCGTTCAAGTAAATTCATTATTTTCATTATGCTCTGTAAAGCCTTATGTTTTCACTTGTAATGCTTATCAAAAATATCGGACGCTTTTGCAAACAAAACAATAAAAGTAAAAACAGAAATGAAAAGCTCTTTGAATGAAGTGAATACTTTATTGATGAAAGGCCTATAAATAGGCAAGTTACAATTTGTATGTAATTCCTAAAAAGAGGTAATTGCGCAAAAAGCAAAAGAATATACACAAATTTCGGCAATATGGGAACAAATATCTACTATTTGTCGATTCAGCTATGCCTTGTATGTCTTCAATGTTCACAAATGCTTCGCCCTCTGAATAGTCTAACTGGACTGATTCCTCTCCTTCGGGATAGCCAACGTATCATAAGAGTCCACAAACCACAGTCATTTGCTTTTAAATCCCTAACTTTTTTCTAGATCGCCTTTTCGGGTTTTCGATCCACTGGGATACCCATTTTAACCAAAGTCGCCTTTTCATGTTTTCAACTTTGCGGGTTCATTCTTTTTCTTTTATCCCTAATTTTTGCTCGAACATTTTATTTTTATGGTTCACCGGGATGCCCCATTTTTTCTTGGACTTTTTTCTTTTTGTGTCCAACGGGTCTCTTTTTAAGCAAAGTAATTTTTGACTATGTCTGCATTCACAAGGGATGTAAAATCTTCGCCATCCATAGTAGATAAGAATAAGGCTCTACCAGAGAAAACCTTTCTTACCACATATGGACCTTCATAGTCCAGAGTCCATTTTCCCCTGTGATCTGTCTGAGGAGGCAGGATCCTTTTCAAAACCAACTCACATGTTTAGAAGCACCGAGGATGCACTTTCTGATCAAAGGCTTTCTTCATCTTGCTCTGGTACAAACGACCATGAGCAATGGCTGCCAATCGCTTCTCGTTGATAAGACTCAACTGATTCAACCTAGCTTGCACCCATTCAATTTCGTCAAGCTTCACGTCAGTCAAAACTCTCAAAGAAAGAATCTCAACTTCCAATTGTAGGACCTCCTCCGTACCATACACTAATGAGAAAGGAGTTTCCCTAGTTGATGTACGCACCAAAGTACGATAATGTGTAGAGAAAAGGGAAATATCTCGGGTCAATCTTTGTAGGTTACAACCATCTTCTGCACAATCTTCTTGATGTTCTTGTTCGCTTCCTCAATAGCGCCATTCATCTTCGGACGATATGGAGAAGAATTATGATGTTCAATCTTGAAACTCTGGAACAATTCCTTCATCATCTTGTTATTCAAATTAGAACCATTATCAGTAATGATTCGTTCTGGAATTTCAAAATGATAAATGATGTCCTTCTTTATGAATTGGGCAACCACCTACTTCGTGACATTTGAAAACGAGGTTGCTTCTACCCACTTTGTAAAGTAATCAATGGCAACCAAAATGAAACGATACCCATTAGAAGCAGTCGAATCAATCTTTTCAATCATGTCAATGCCCCACATGGCAAAGGGCCAAGGAGATGTCAACACATTCAGAGGAGTCGGTGGCACATGCACCTTATCAGCATAAATTTAGAATTTATGGAATTTTCTGGAATATTTGAAACAATCAGACTACATAGTCATCCAATAATACCCAACTCTCAACAATTTTCTGGCCATTGCATGCCCACCGGTATTAGTACAAAAAGAACCCTCATGAACTTCTTCCATCAACAGTCCTGCTTCGTGTTCGTCAACACACTACAACAAGACCATGTCGAAGTTTCTCCTGTATAACACATCATCCTTGTTCAAGTAGAAGTTATCGGCTAACCTCCTCAGCGTCTTCTTATCTTTGCCAGATGCCCCAGACGGGTACTCTTGAGTCTTGAGAAAATGCTTGATATCAAAATACCAAGGCTTTCCATCAGATGCCTTTTCAACTGCAAACATAAAGGCAGGTCTATCAAGATGCATAAAAGTGATAGCTGAAGCTTCATTCCAGAAATTCACTTTGTACATTGACGCTAGCGTGGCCAAGGCATCCGCCATCTGATTTTCATCCATGGGCACATGATGAAACTCAACTGTGTCAAAGAAGGGTAACAGTCTTCTAGCATAGTTCTTGTATACCACCAAGTTGGCCTGACGAGTTTCTCATTCTCCCTTGATTTGATTGACAACCAACGCTGAATCGCCATATACATCAAGATTCTTGATCCTTAGATTAATGGCCTCTTATAAACCCATAATTCACGTTTCATATTTGGCTTCATTATTGGTGCAAGAGAACGTCAATCGGGCAGTGAACGGTATATGAGAACCATGAGGAGTTGTAATGATTTCCCTGATTCTGTTGCCATATGAGTTAACAGCTCTGTTGTAGTGAAAATTGGATATCAAGCTATTAAATTAACTTGAATCTTAATTCTTTTACAACCGAACTTTATTTTATCCAAAGGAAAGGTCTAAAGAAAGAAAAACCCTTTTCGCGATGTAACGACAACGCTAAAGAGATTCAGGGATTGGGGGTTGGTTATACCTAGGGAAGGTGTTAGCACCCTAAGCATCTGTAGTACTCTACAGGAACCTTTTGTTTGATTGTTTGCTAAGTTTGTGAATGTTTGCTAAGGTTGGGATTGGGTTAAAGGATAAGTAAAGACCTAGATGGTTTTCTAAGTTTGCTCGCAAAGACATCGCATCTTATGCCTACGTATCCTAACTAGGGTAGAATCAGAGCAATTGTAGTTCACCTCACAAAGGATGAAGAACACTTGATTAGGATCAAGGTTCAAGGGGGAACAAACATGACAATGTTTGTGTGGAGTTTGACAAAACTCCCTAATCTAAGTTATAACACTCAAAGGGAAAGTAAGAAATCATGACAATGATTCTAACATAGAGTTGACAAACTCTATCCTAGGGTCCTAGTTGAAGAACACTCCTAGTACAGGTGGGTTTCTTAGACTTAAAGAAAAGTCTAATGGTTTCTAAAATAAGTTTAAAGTGACTTAACAAAGTCAAGAGAAAGGTGAATGAGCTATCCATGACACAGGGGTCAATGGAAAGACTTTTCCTTTGGAAGGAGAGAGGGGAGGCAACTTGGATGAGAGCTAACAAGCTTCATCACTTTGGGGAAAGAAAACATTAAGCAAAGTAATTACATGATGAAGATAAATGTATGGTGACAACCATTAAATGAACATAATAAATGATAAACACAAGATATGCATTGATGACAATCAAAGCAAATGAACAAGCAGGAAATGTAACGACAGATCGAGCTTAAGTAAATTCAACAGAGGGGACAAACTAAGCATGGCAACAACCCAAACATACAATCCTATCATGTTGACTAACAATTTAAGGAGATGAATGTGAACAAATATTATAAACACATACAAGTTTAGTAGCCAAGAAATTCAACAGTATACGTGAAAATGACCATAAAACATACTCAACTTGCAAGTGGTCAAAATGGATGAAAAATTGTGCAAACATGAAATTTTAAAATACTAAATAAACATAGACATAAAAACAAACACAATGCAAAAAGAATGGGTGCAAAATGATAAAAAAATGAGGGAGATATGATTTTTTGAAGTTTGGTAAAATAAATGGAAAAATGGTAAAAGGGTTGCCCTCCTTAGGGGTCGAACCCATGCATGCAAGGTCAAAGGCGCTTAGGTGACAAGTTGGTTACCACTGGGGTGGTTGTACATCCAAGTACAAATGCCACCCTATAAACATATAGGGTGTGTCTTCAAGGCATCCGGGCAAGCCAAACACTCATCAAAACCAGTTTTGCATTTTGGTCACAACTTCTTCAATTTTCCATGGATTTGGGTGGAATTTTAGTCTAAATCATGTGGAATTTCACAAGGAATAAGATGCATTTTTAGATTTTTTAAATTCCTCCTCCATTTTAAAACCCGATAGCACTTGCTTTGGAGATGCTTGAAATGAATTTTGAAATGTAACTCATTCTCCAACCAATTTCAAATCAATGCAAACATACACACATGTTACAAATATGCTATTGAGTGATTTTAAACACCTAGACTGAGCTCACAGCAAATTGTAATGAAAATGGCCTGTCATGTTGCAACTTGGTGTTTGAGATACATGATGATATGAAGTTCTGATTCTAGGCATATACAAGTTAAATAAATGATATGTACATATCAAAAATATGTTGATGACTGCATTTACACAGAAAAACTGAGCATGATATGACTGTGGTGAAAAATGGTGTACAAGTTGCAATTTATTATGATTGAAATGCAAGTTGATGTCCAGTTTTAAGTCCAAACATTTTTAGGTTATTTGAGACATACACACACCTCATAAAAATGCTAATGAAAGATTTCCAACACAAATTTAGGTAAAAAACAAACAGTTGTGAAAAAATGTGTTCAAGTTGCAAGTTGTGGTGAATATGAGGCATGATGATGTCCAATTCAAGTTCTAGGCATTCTTTGATCCAATAAGCCACATACACACATTGTAAACATGATAATGGATGATTTTGACCACAAAGATGGAACCTAAACAGACTGTGATGAAGAATGAGTTTTGAGTTGCAAATTGGTATTATGATTATGCAGTAGGATATTCAAAACCAGATTCAAGCACATTTTGATCATATGAATCACATACATATCTCTCATATATACAAAAAAGTGTGTTCAAGCAGGAAAATGGTTCAAACAGGACTGATATGAAATTTGGTGAGTTAACTGCAAAATCATGCCTTTAAATGCAAGTTGGATGACCAATTCAGTTTCTATGCACAAATTGACCAAATTAATCACTTACACACATTGAAAACATGTTATGGGATGATTTTAAACAAAAGGTATGGCTCAAAACAGGTTGACATGAAAAGTGGTGATCAAAGTGCAAGTTTTGACAAGTGAAAAGCATCATGATGCTCAGTTTTGATTCTAGTCACATATTGATCAATCTAGTCATGTACACAAGTCATATATATGAAGATAAATGTGTTCAAACATAAATGGAGTTCAAATCATGCTGTAGTGAAAATTGGCTGTCAAGTTGCAAAGTTAGGTTGTGAAATGCATGAAGATGTTCAAATTCAATTCCAAGCATTTTTAGACTGAAACTACCATATACACACCACACATACATGATGTTGAATGAGTACAAACATAATTTGAAGCTAAGAGAGGACTGTCATGAAAAATGAGGGTTTGGTTGCAAGTTTTGACATTTTGATGCAACATAAAAAAGTGCAGTTCAGCATTCTAAGCAAAATTTGATTAAGTTAACTTCACACACATATTAAATACATGATGTTGGATGAATTTGAGCACAAATTTAAACACCTCTTGGCCTGAGATCACAACTGGTATGTGCATGACACAACTTAGGCAAGACAAAACATTTTATGAATGAACAAGCAAACCAAAGGGAAACAACTCAAACCAAACATACATACTCACCATAATAATGATTTTAAGTGTGATTCAGCCCAACAAACAGATATAATGCAGTCATGACAGAATTTTGATACAAGACATACACATGACACATTTTCAACATAATGAGCTCAAAATGCCAAAACAGGAAATTATGGTGTAAAGCAAAGATGGAGTGTCTACATACCTCTAGTAGCCTGTGTTGAGCAAGTTTGATCAATAAGAAACCCAAAGAAAACTTCAAATGCACCTAGCTTTGGAGATTTCTTCTTCTTGAAGAAAGAATGCAAATTTCAAGACAGTTGGAGAAATAAACTCCACCAATGACCCTTAACACTTTGGACAATTGAGAAATGATATATGTGAGGTGTTAGAGTGATTAAAACATCAAGCAAATGTCTAGAACAAGTTTTGGCAGATTTTGTGTATCATAGTCAAAGTAACTTGGTATGGAAGTTGAATTTTTGAATGAGGAGGTTTTTGAGTGGTTTAATGGTTGGAACACCTTCTATATCATATTTATGAGTTGTGGGTGTTGCACCCTAAAATTTGACCAACCGATTCTCCTATCTGACTCATGGTTTAATTTCATATTCACAGCTCAGATGTGTGATATTTGTGCAAAACAGGGGATATCAGAGTTTACAGCTTGATTTTTGTCTATCAGATGTGGCAGATCCAGTCCAGATTGCCAGGGTTTTATTTTCGGGAAATTGTGCGCTCCTCGGTGATTTTTCAGTGATTTTGAGGATATTCTGATGCCCGGGGATCTCTGTTCGATTCGATCTGGTCTCGTGTGCGCTTTTATGGCGGTCATTTGCATTCATCTGCATTTTTAGGATTTTTATAGGCTTTTGTGAATTTTTAATAGGCTTTATAAATTTTTCTGGAATTTAAATAGGTTTGTAGAATATTTTAACAGCTTAATCCTCTTTTTTAGAATTTTATAGAATATTTTAAATAGATTTTTAATAGAATTTAAATAGCTTTTATCATTTTTAGGATATTAGTGATTTTTTTTCTTAGCATATTAAATAGAATGACAAATTAGGGTTAATAGAAATTAATTGCTTTTTTTTAAATAATATAGTTTTTCTTTTTAATAATAGATTTTTAGTAGATATTAAATGATATTAGGATTTTAATAGAGAATTAATTGATTTTTAGAGTTAATTAGGTTAATTGTTTGTTTTAGGTTTAATTAGGATAATATGAGTTTTAAGCATTTTTTAGAGTTGATTAGGACGTTAGTTAATTAGATTAATTGGTATTAATTAGATATAGTGAGGATTAACTGTTTTTTTTTTTAATTCAGTTTTTACAGTTTTTTTTTTTTCATTCAATTTCGTACTGGGCCCAAAGCAGTGCAAGGCCCAGTATTGTTTTTGTCCAGATTCGTCCAATTCTCATCAGCAAAAAGTCCAAAAAATGGTCCAAGTTTATCCAGCAAATTCTCAGAGTTTTCCAGAATATTCTAGAGAATTCCAGCGAACTGCAGTGGTATAAAAGCGCCACGTGTTGGCCAAGCAAGGGTCCCACGCGTTTCACTGTAATCACGCCACACACTCAAAACGGCCCCACCTGTCCCCCACTATCTCTCCCTCTCTCTTCACGCCACCACACGTGGCAGGCATGCACACACTCCCTCCACCGTGCAACCACGTGTAAGCCTCACAGAACCTCACCGGAAGAGACCCACCGGCCGCCGTGCATGCACTCCGGCAACCGTCAACCACCGTCCAACCCACCTGAACCACCAGAAAACCCAGAAACTCATCCTTCCTCCGATCTCCTCCCTTCCACCTTCATCGTCTTCATCCATCTTCTCCAGAAACGCCATCGTCTTCATCCAAATTTTTCCAGAAATCAACCTTCATCATTCATCCACCTTCAACCAAAATTTCCAGAATCCCCTCAGACATTCAACAATCTTCAAGCAGGATTCCCAGAAACGTCAAACCACGTTCAATCTTCAAGCAATACTTCCAGATTTCTTCAGAAAGCGTTCAAACCTTCATCGTCTGTTCAAGATCTTCAACAATATCCAGAGGCGCGTTCAGATTCACCAGGATCTTCATCAGCTTTCAAGAACCTTCGAGCAATCTCCGGCAACCTTCAATCTTCCTCCGGTTCCAGATAGTGAGAGCTCAGTTCGTCTTCGCCTTCGTCTTCTCCAAAGATCTTCGTTCCTCCGAGAGCGTTGTTACGTATAATTTCCCAGATAGCCTTCAAGATTTCCAGAATCTCGTCAAATTCCTCAACGAAGCTTCAAGTGCCATTCGCTTTTCCAGGTGCCTAATTTCTTCCCTTGCATGTGTGCGTGGTAGATGCAGTTCCTGAGATGTTTAGGTTAGGGTTTCTGGTTTTAGTGAGTTCTGTTAATTGCATGATGGCGATTAGGGTTTGTTTGTGGAGATTTGATTGAATGTGTTTAAGGCTGAGAGGAGATGCAGAGAGAAGATAGATTGAGGGAGACGAGCGAGAGGGAGCGGCTAGGGTTAGAGAGTGAACAGTACCAGAGCGTGTGAGGAGGGAGATTAGTTTTGATTAGGGTTTGTTTGGATTGGGCTTAGGCCCAAGCGTAGTTTCTGACGCATACCCTCTCAATTGCTCAACTTCCCCCTGGCGTGTGAGAAATCTGGATGATAGAGTTTGGGCCTTATGCCCTTATTGCTTTTAACACCCCTTGTCCAAGCCCAGTAATGAAAATCAACTGAAAACCCTACTAGCGCTGCACCCCCCTCTGGTTTCAATTCAGTTTTTTTGTTTTTCTGGATATTAAGTCTGGGCCCTGCGCCCATTTGATTCTAGCACCCCCCCAATCAGGGCCCAGCTAGAAATCCCTCATAAATCCATTGCTGTTTAGACCTCCCATTTCATTTTCTTCTATTTTTGTTTTTTTTATATTTTCATGGTTTGTAAGTAATTCATAAATAAATGTAAATAATTGTTTTTAATAATTCTTTTTTTTTCTACCATTGCATCATGATTCCTAGAAAATTAAATAAAAATAAAAATGACATTTTATTTTTGGTTGTTATTTTTTTTGCATATTTTCCAATTAATTGATTTTGTTTAATATTTTCAATGCATGCATATCATTAGAAAATTCATAAAAAATGGTAGATTTAGTCAAATAATTCCGTTCTTTTTTCTGTAGACTCGTAATTCAGTGTAGAATTTTATGGCATAAAAATATTAGCTCAATCATGCATCTTCATTTTAATTGCATTTTTTCACTATTATGAATGTTGAGTAATTGGTCTGTGGATATATCTGTGTTGCTGATTTTATTTCTTTCATCTGGTGTTGAATTTTGTTCTGATTTTTCAGTATGTTATCCTAGAGCCATGTAGGTCCTCCCATAGATTTTTAATAGATTTTTATAGGATGTTCTGGTGTGATTTGTCTGATCCTGAAGATAGGAGAAGTCTTGATGACTTCTGACTTTGAAGTTCAACTGTGGTTGAACTTCAGAGATAGTCTCCTGTGGTTTGTTGGCCTGTGGGTTCTTCTTGAAGGTGGGAGCTGATGGAAGTCCTGTTGGAGATTGCAAGGATGCAGTGGATTGAGGCTTAGTCTAGAAGCTTGTTGTCTGTTTGTGAGGTTCGAGATCCTGAAGTTTGAAGGGAGTTTATGGTACTTTCCTGAGGAAGGCACTATGAATGACTTTCATTCTTTCTTCTCACCTCTTTCTTAAGTATCCAATGATGTCGGAGCCGACTTGTGAGTTTAATCCCTCCTGAGGAGGAATGTAAACTGATCGCATGTTGTTGAGCCACATGGGATACGATTCCTAAGTGGAAGTCTCCTAGTACTTTCCTGAGGAAGGTCCTATGGGTCTATTCACTTAGTTCCAGTAGTTTGTCTAGGATTTCTCAAGTATCCAGTGATGTTGGAGCCAACTTGTGAGTTTAATTTCTCCTGAGGAGGAATATAAACTGATCACAGTTGTTGAGCCACGTAGGGTACAATTCCTAAGTGTCAGCCTCCTAGCACTTTCCTGAGGAAGGTCCTATGGGTCTGTTCACTTAGTTCCCCTAGTGCATATAGGTATTTCTCAAGTATCCCGTGATGCCGGAGCCTTCATGTGAGTTTAATTTCTCCTGAGGAGGAATGTAAACTGATCACAGTTGTCGAGCCGCATAGGATATGACTCCTGAGTAGTAACCTCCTGGTACTTTCCTGAGGAAGATACTATGAGCTTGTCTGCTTAGCTTCCTTTCTCTGGTAAGCTTGTTCTGAAGCTTGGAGACTGGGATTGATCCCTCTTGCCTAGTTGTTGCTTAGATCTTTGCTTAGGGTATTGGTATAGAGTTCTGTCTAGAGATAGATTAGGAGCTTGTTTCAGGTTTGTTAGAGGCCCTGCTCAGGGTTAGTCTCTTTGTATTGTTTGACTTGTGTGATGTTCTGTTGCATTAGACTTAGGTGTTCATCTAGATAGTCCTGAATAGGTGCATCTTAGAAGTAGACTTTGTGTGCATAAGAAGTTGAGGTGGTCCTCCTTCCGCTTGTTTGTTATTGCGTGGCTTTGCTTGTTGGTATTTGGTAGAGCTGAGCTCCCTTGCCTTTGTGGTTTGCGGCCTTTGTGCCTTGTTTGTTTAGTTGTTGCATTCATGCATATTTTCAGTATTCCTTTACTTTGCAGTTTCTTGTTTGTGGTTTAGTCCTGTTGCCATGATCCCTTAGGAGCTCTGACTTCTCCGCTGCGGAGTTGTTATGATAGACATTAGGATGGTCAACCAGGTGTGATAGCAGTAGGTAGATTCCCCTGTTTCTCAGCTATAGTTTTAGGGTTGCCCTTTCCTTTCTGTAGGAGCGTTTGAGTAGCTTGACCCGTAGTCAGCTGAACTACAGCTGCTCTGATTCTTCGTTCCAGACGAAGATATGTAGGCATAGGATGCGATATCCTAGCGAGCACACTAACGACTAACCTTTGTTCTCTCGCGGCTGTGCGATCGAGACTTTCCCGCTAACGACTAATTGTTATCCCTTTCTCTTGCCCGAGTGCATTTGAGACCAGATCGTAGTTGTAGGTTCCCGAGCCTTAGAGACCAGTTTGTTTTCTCACTGCTGTGTGAGAGTCCCTGTTTACCCGTAGTTAGCCGAACTACGTTTGCTCTGATCTTTCATTCCAGATGGAAGTACGTAGGCACAGGACGCGATGTCCTGGCGAGCAACCTTTCCCCCGTTTAGACGTAGGAAGTCGAACTACGTTGACTCTGACTTTCCCATTGCACGAGGGAATACGTAGGCCCAGAACACCGTATGTTCTGTCGAGTCCTGTCCTTTTATTTTCTTTTCAGACCTGCCATTAGCGTAGATAGATAACACACCCTTTTACCTATAAACACCAAGCGTGGATCCCATCGAGTACGATGGACGTGAGGGGTGCTAATACCTTCCCCTTGCGTAACCGACTCCCGAATCCAGGTTTTGGTTGCGATGACCATACCTTTTCCCGTCTTTGCGAGGTTTACTTCGAGCGTTTCCTTTCCCGTTCTGAGGGATAAATAACGCACGGTGGCGACTCTCCTGTCAAGCCGGCGCCGATTTTTGCAGTAGCGACAGCTGGCGACTCTGCTGGGGACTTATAGCATCTAGGGACTTTTCCCATCCCTTATGCTGGGACCGTTTCCCATCCCCTACGCGAGTCAATCCTAGCGCTTGGATGTTTATTGGTTGGGTGTTGTGCATATTGTGTTTTACTTTTCTGCACTTTACTTTTCTGTACCTTTACCTTTCCGCATTTATTTTCCAGCATTATATTATCATGATTATTGCTGTGGGCAAAGGGAGGTTACTGTGAGTGAAAAGCCGGACCTGGGCTTGAGTACACACCTAGATATAGTTGCGGAGAAGTAGTAGACGAACCTGTCTGCTGAGCATGCACAGTTCCCTACGAAAATCTGCGCTCAGACGAGATTCTTGCAGAGGTGCTCCTTTCCGGTCCTGAGGATCTGAGGGGAGTCCAGACGTGAGGGTTGTCGACTCTGGGGACCGATCATTTGGAAGTCAGCTAAGTGAGGCCTCTTCATGATTTGATGATGCCACTCCTTCTGGGAATCGTATCGTCACTCATGAAAGTCTGTGACGCTGATGACCGCATAGGATGCCGTACCTTTGTCCGTGGATTAGGTTTATCCTACCTGTGAGAGGGACCGGGTTATTGCAGGAAAACTGGCCTTCAGAAACCATGATTCAGTACCTTTATCAGATGGTGTTCTTGATTCATCTCCAGGTGTGTTGTCTGGGTCAGATGGGTTTCTTATCTGAGGTTGGGGCTATTATCAGATGGTATTCTCGTCAGATACAGAGGTTCAGATGGTTTTCTTACCAGGGGATTGATATTTTGAGTATCAGATGGTAGTTAGTGGCATGAGATTCTGGTGACCGTATTGGTTTTCTGTTCATGATCACAGAGATATTCCTCTTCAGGCTACAGCATAGCCCCTATGTTCGCAGATTGCATTATTTATCATAGTGCATCATTGCATTACCATTTGCATTCAACTAACGTGTGTGTATTGCAGGTACATATTTTCCCTTCCAGTTCTGGTGTTTGTGCCTAGCAAGACATAGAAAACCTGAAGAGAGTATTGCCCTATAAGTTTCCGTCGCCGAATATCAGTCTATTGTTAGAGTTGATTGCTATTGCTAAGAAGAGGGGAATGGGTGACTTCAGAAAGAGATATGGGAGGATTCTGACCTACGTTTATCAGCCATCTGCCTACGAGACCAGCGACATCTATACTCTGTTACAGTTCTACGACGCGGAGCTCAGGTGTTTTGTATTTCCCGACTTCGTTTTGGCTCCTACCCTGGAGGAGTACTCTGCACTTCTGGATATACCGATCCGTGAGCAGATGCCTTTTTATCGTACGGACGCTGAGCCTAAGCTGGCTGAGCTTTCTGCCATCCTGTGTTTGAAAGAGTCTGAGCTGTCTGGGAAAATGATCAGAAGAGGAGGCGTATGGGGATTCCCGTTGGATGTCTTAGTGGAGAAGGCTCGAGAATATGCTCAGAAGGGTAGCTGGGATGTTTTTGACGTCATCCTTGCTGTATGTGTGTATGGCATCGTGTTATTCCCGAACATTCCTGATTTTGTTGATTCTGATGCCTTCTATATTTTGGCTGCGGGAAACCCAGTTCCTACTTTGCTGGGAGATATCCACCATTCAACTCATTATCAGAATGAAAAGCGACGAGGAAGGAATGTGTCTTGCTGTGTACCTCTCCTATGCAAGTGGTTCACCAGTCATATGCCTAAGTCAGGCCCGTTTGTCACATCTATCAATTCTCTAGGATGGCCCGAGCGCTTAATGGGATTGACTGCTGAGGACGTGGTATGGACCAATAAAGAAGTATTTGGAGCTGAAGTCATACTCAAAGGCGAAGGATTCCCGAATGTTCCGTTAATAGGAAGGAAAGGTTGTGTCAACTATAACCCTTCCTTATTGATCAAGCAATTTGGGTACATACCTCAAGGAGCGCCAAAGCCCGAGGAGATACAGGAATCTCTGTATCTCACTGGGGCAATAGGGAAAGAGATGCTGACTAAACTTGAGAAAGCCTGGAAAAACTTGCGCAAGAGAGGGAAGCTTTCAGGTAGCAGAGGGGATACTCGAGTTCCTAGCTCATATGAAGAATGGATTCGTGAGCGAGCTGTGAAGTTCCTTATGCCATATCCAGCAGTTCAGCCATTGCATCCTCCTCCGGTAGAGGAGCCTACCACTGTGGACATTCAGGTTTACAAGCAGCTGATGGCGGAGAAAGAAGAGCTAGCAAGGGCTAAAGAGGCTTTAGAGCAGGAGAATGCCCAGCTTCGGCATGAAAAGATTGAAACAGGATATATTTCTAAGCAACAGGCTGAAACTCTGAAACATCTGAAGACTACGCTGTTGGAATTGACTGAAACCAAGAAGCGTCTAGAGCTAGATGTAGACTCAGTTAGTAGTGTGTTGGCCACTAAGAAGCAAGAGTTGGAAAGGGCCTACACAAAGCTAGCCAAGCTCAGAGAACACTGGGATCTCACTATGACCAAGCGCAAGGAGCGAGAAGAAGGGCTGAAGACACAGGTAGCTCAGTTAGAAGAACAGGTCAAAGTGAAGAATGAAGAGCTTGAAGAAGAAGCCTGTCGCCGATACGAGGCCGAGCGCAAGTTGACAGATGCCATGAAGAATTTGGAAGATTTCCAGCATAGAGCAGATGCCAAGAGACCCAAACCTGGGGGCGGTGCCAATGATAAGGCTTGGGAAGACTTTGTCAGAGACATCCAAGGGACAGTCAGGAAGAGGGATCGACTGATAGAAGGTTTGATTTATCAACCAGATCACGCAGAGACAAAGAAGATGGTCGAGGACTTCCGCAACCGTACCCGTATTTGATTGCTCTCTTGTATTCTGTATGTTGAGATCACCACCAGGCATGTTGGCTGGGATCCTCTTTGTCATATCAGCTGTATGGAGCATAGTTATGTAATTTCTGGACAAGACTGTTATTCTAATCAATATATGAGGGTTTTTCCAAATATTGTCTCTATGGTTTACCTCGTCTTGCTACCACTGACACTGGAATTGGAGGGAAAATATCTCCAATGCACACATGCACGTTAGCATTTTTGTATTTCTGTTTGCATAAATCATACTGCATAGCATTTCTCTAGCAGGTCAGAGCACTTATCCAGCCTTTGTTTTCACCAGAAAGTGATTCTCGGGGAATTGTTTGAAGCAAGAGTGGAGTGTTGAAGACGACCAAGGGACTGAAGCAGATTTGAGCAAAATCAAGCAGCATAGTCCGTTACAGGTAATCGGTGGCTATGTCTGAAGGCGATTGCCAGGCTCCTAACACCCAGGCAGGGTTTACTGTGACGTCCAACCATCAGTATGATTCTATGGAAGGCTTCCCGCAAGCAAACAATCTTACTGCAGCCCAAGTTATGCAGCCTGCTGTTGAGAACAGAGATCGGCATGAGCAGTTTCTCGCCCGAAATGAACGCTATCCTCCTGTTAACAGTCAATGTGTTGCTTTCCCTGTGATGAATTACCGGAGAAATATTCCAGTGACCGGGTTAGTAGATCCCAGAGCTCTTGACTATGGTAGAAGAGTCCGAGTGTTGGAAGAGCAAATGAAAGCCTTGGAAGCGAAAGATGCCGTTAACCTGGATGCTGTGGCCATGTGCTTGGTCCCTGACCTGGTGTTGCCGTACAAGTTCAAAGTGCCGGAACTTGAAAAATACACAGGAGATAGCTGTCCGAAGCTGCATTTGATGATGTTCTGTCGAAGGATGACTTCGTTTGTGCGAAATGACAAATTGATGATCCATTGCTTTCAGTATAGCCTGACTGGGGCATCCCTGAGATGGTATGTGCAATTAGAGAGTAATCAGATTCGATCATGGGTGGATTTAGCCAGAGCTTTCATAAAGCAGTACGATTACAACTTGGATTTGACTCCTAGTCTCGTAGATCTGCAAGAATTGTCTCAAGCGGAAAATGAATCATTCAGAGCGTATTTGCGAAGATGGAAAGAATTGTCTGCTAGTGTTCAACCACCGCTTCCGGAAAGGGAACTGGTTGATATCTTCTTGGGTACTCTGAAAGGCCATTATTTTGACAAATTGTTCAGTTGCACAAGCTTTGTGGGCCTGATGAGGCTGGGAGAGATTGTTGAGCGAGGACTCAGGAGTGGAAAGTTTCGAGGTGTTCCTTACATCCCAGTTAATAAGATTGAGCCAGTTGTCAGTTCTCAAGAAGAGTGGGAAGGAGATGACGCCACCTCAGAATCTCTAGCATCTCAGGATCCGTTTTCAGATACTTCAAGTCAACGATCATCCTATCGCCGATCGCGTCAGCATGCTCCACGAAGACCAAGGAAGCCTGAAAGGCTGTTTACTCAGCTACCGGTGTCGTACAGTCAGTTGTTGCCAGATCTGGTCAGAAGTGGATTGATAGTGCCAAAAGAGACTAAGCCGATGATTCCACCATATCCTCCAGGTTTTGATGCCAGCGCCCGCTGTGAGTACCATGTTGGGGCACAGGGGCATTCAACGAATGATTGTAAGGTGCTTAGAAGTCAGATTCAGGATCTGTTAGACTCTAGCCGTATTTGCATCACTTCTCAGGGTTGTATTCAGATTAATGATTTTCCATCTTCCAGTTGTGGAGGTTCGTCAGTTAGTGTCATGGAAGACTCCACAGGAAGTGTGTGCTCTGAAGATTGTCAATCAGAAAGTTCAGTTGAATATGGGGGAAGTTTCTAGAGGTTTCTGTGCCGGGTGTCGCATCTGTTTCTCTGCCTAACCCGTTTAGCTTTTGTGCATCAGTATTGGTCGACCACCACCAGGATTGTTGGCTGGGGTCGTTATATTCATACTCATTTGTGCTTACCTGCTGATTTTGTTGGTTGTACATGTATGGGAGATGTTTGTCTGTATGCTTATAGCTTGAGTTTCTCTTTATCTCGTTGTGAATATGTGTTTGCTTTCCGCGCTGCATTATCATTTAGCAGGTATATCAGAACCGTGGGCCTTATTTCCTCATCGTCCAGTTTATTGCAGGAACTCCTTCAGAGATATGGAACAGAATCAGCTTAAATTGAGCGAAGTCCGAAGCCAGCTGGGGCAGATGATGAGAGACATGCAAGAGATGCGTCTGGAGCAGAAGATTCTCAAAGAGGAGAACAGTCAGCTGAAGACCCAAATGAGCTTGATCATGGAGGTAGTCAAGAATGTGCTTAGGAAAGAAGACGATCAGCTATTTGAAGCCGCCATGAAGAAGCTCGTGCCACCTGTGCATGTGGAACCTGAGCAGCAGCAACAGAGGATACATCCGGCTCAGCGGAAGATCCAGGAAGGAAAGCCAAGGAGAATATTTGAGGCACCACCTATGACATATGCTGAGCTCTTGCAGATCTTATTGAGGTTTAATCTGGTTGAGAAGAGAACGTTGTCGCCACCAACGAGAGTGTTTCCTCAAGGGTACGATGCCAGTAAGCAATGTGAATTTCATTCCGGGGCATTCGGACATGACATCGAGGGTTGTCATGCTTTTAAGCACAATGTTCAAGACCTGATTGACTCGCACGATATTGAATTCACGCCGAGCGGCGTAGCTGTGCATATTGCTCATGTCTCAGTCGATGCTAAGATGACAGACGTTTCTAAAGCTGCAGTGGGTCAGAAGCGTATCCTGGATTCCATGGTGTCAGAATCTCCAGGCCCACAACTGTTGCCTATTCCTGGGGCCGATCTAAGAAAGAAAATGGTTAAGCATAAGGAGAGTGTTCAGTACATTGAAGGTCAAGAAACCAATGTTGCATCTGATACAAAGGGTGTTCAAGGGTCAACCCGGTACCAGCAGCAGCAGCCTCAGCAGGGGGCACAGCAGGCTCAACGAAGATTCCAGGGTGGTAAACCGAGAAGAGTGTTTGAGAAACCTCCCTCAACATATGCCGAGTTGTTGCAGACATTGTTGGGATTGAATATGGTAGAGACAAGAACTCTGGCACCAATAACGGGAACTCCCCCGTTTGGTTATGATGCAAGCAAGCACTGTGAGTTTCATTCTGGAGCCCCGGGTCACGATATAGAAGGTTGCCATGCTTTTAAGCACAAAGTGCAGGATCTGCTTGATAGTGCAGCAATCAGCTTCGGGCAGAAAGGTCCCCAAATCATCTGAATGAGGGAGGAATGGTTCTATAATTTGGTTGAGTCGTTGAAAGCAAATCAAGGCAGCATCGAATCGCCTCTAAAGATAGCTGGTTCAGCAGCAGGGCAGATGTGAAAGCCCGGTTCTCAGAAGCTAGCATATTTTCTTTGTTTTAGCTTGTCATTTCTTTGCATTTGTAGTTGCTTTCCTGTTTGAATTTGTAAGCTTGTTTGTAAAACTGGTTGTTTTCGTTCAAATTGATGATAATGAAATAAATATGCATGTTTTGATTGAATCCAGTCGTGTTCACTAACTGTTTTTTACAAATGTCCGACACTGGGTTAAGAAGAATTTGGGGAGGATGACGAAAATGACCGACATGTAAATTCCGATTGTATGCTTTTGAAATAAACCTGCTGATGATGTACAGGCATTGTTTCAAATCCCTAAACACCGGAGTTATAAGGAAGATAATCCCTTGTCAACCCCTTTGAGCCTTGTAGTAGGAGTTTCTTTCTGTGAATGAAAAACCCTCAATCATAACCTGGGGCAGGGTAGGTGTTAGCTAATTTGACCAAGCGTCCAAGTTACAAGGGGAGTGTCTGTTCGGGGATCAATCACACCCCTAGAGGTCGTGCCTAAAAGACCACAATGGTTCAATCAAGAGTGGGACAGCCACATCATTTCCCAAAGAGTCAGGCAATCAGTGTCACGCGACTTGTTCGAAAAAAGAAGAAAAAAAAAAGAATCAAAAGCCCGCTAAGTCAAGAAAACTGCAAAAACAAAATGACTTAGGCAAAAATGAGGGCATCCCGCTGGACTTAAAAAATCAAAAGAAACTCAAAAGGAGTCAGTCCAGGCAAAAGTTAGGGATATGAAGAGGAAAAGATGAAAAGGATCAAAAGAAAAATCCTCGATGGAAATACGAGTCGTGTGACCACAAATGTCAAAGATGAAAAGTGAGTGGCTGTCACTCCAAAATCCAAAAGTTTCTCGAACTATCATCCCTATTTTTTTCTCTGAGAGGTGAGCGCTAAGGTCAAATTAGCTGAACGTAGGATGGGAGAACATCAAGGAGAATGGGTGGGTTAAGATAAACTTTGAGCCTTTATCCTTTTCTTTCAAAACCATGAACCTGACCATGATACAACCTCCAAAAGTCCTAATTGAAGCAGGTTGTTTCGAAAGCATACTCCGGTAAAGGTCGCGTCGATTCTGACTCCTAAAAAAGTTCCTCTTACCATGTTGATGCTGATGTTGATAAATGTTTTGTGCATTATATGCTATAAACTGTTTTTCCTTTTCCCAGTGAACAGATTGGATGTCAAAGCTGTCATATGTGTTGCATTAATACATCTTTTATGCATAACAACTTGTTTTACTTGCGAGTAAGCGCTTGACAGCAGAAAAGCTTCCTACAATGGAAAGTATGGTCAAGATAGAATACAGAACGCCCGAATGTTCCGAGAGCAGGGGCAAGCTTTTATTGTGATCCCCAGTCAGGTCAGCTTTTCGAAGTCAGTTACTCTGGGGCAATCAGGTGGAGATTTGGTGAATACGTCGTAGTCAGGAGATACTACTCTGAATCAGATAATCAGGGGCAAGGTCATTGCAGTCAGGGGCAGACCATCTTAAGCACGCAAAGGTTGTGCGAGAAGCATTCAAGATGAAGTATCTCTCAGAAGTTCAGAACGCTGAGGCATGTTATATCAGACCAGCGAGGCAACAGATTTGCAGATTTCCTTTCAGGGATTATCCCCACAGATGTCCTATAAGCTGGGGCATATCAGAAGCAAAAGGATTGTTGTTCTCCGTACCTACAGGGTCATTCAGAATTATTCGAGCGGATGCAGTCGATTTTCGAGAGCGAGATGAATGCGGGAAGTCGTGTCACTATCCCTTGACTCTCCACTGAAAGGTTGTGTATTCAGGAAGAATGTTTTCCAGCGGCAGTTGTATCTGACCCAGTAAGATAGCTTAAGAGCTCAAATCCATGTTTGCGATTACTGTGAAGCCCATCCGCGTTGGCGCATCAATTTCCAGATCCGAGCTTCGTCAGTACGCGGGAAGACTCCCTCCATTTTCTATAGCAAAGTCCAAATTGTCATTGGCGTGGATAAGCTATTCCCAGAGGAGTCTAATCATATTCAGCACATCTGCTATTTCACAACGGAGTTATATTCCCCAGCAGGGTATTACTTCGCCGAGGTGTTCGGTTAAGTTCCCAATATCTCCAGCGGAGTTGATTTCACTCTCCCAGCATTTATTTTGCTAGGACGATTCAGTGATATCCGGGTTATCCCCAGCAGAGTTGGCCTCGCCTTCAGCATTTATTTTGCTGAAGTGGTTTTCTGTACCCGGCCTTCTCCGGCAGCTCGAGCCTGCGTTAGCATATTGCATGCATCATATTTGCATCATACTTGCATATCATTGCCAAAATGCGTAGCATTTCCATCCAGAATGGAGCATTACGCTGTAGAAAGATTAAAGCATTTGCATAGGCATACGAAGCATAAGTCAGAGTTTCTATCAGCCTCATATGGCGCGTGAATTACTCTGTGATCAGTTCAGGGGCATTTATCCAGCAACAGTATTCAGACAGTTCAGCAGATTATTTGTATCTCAGATCATACAACAATTATGCTTTGATCAAGCAGTCATCTGATATCGACAGACTTTTCTTCCCGTCAATTCATATTGACGATGTGTTCCTCCAATAAGTGGATTTCTCCGTCTATCCTTAGACGTTTTGAGTGCGAATATGGTTCTTTCCGTCTATCCATAGACGATGTGAAGTTGCGGGTGATCGCAGTAAGACTTCAAGAAGGGGTTTCCCCCAGGATGTGCTTTCCTTACCGTCTATCAGTAGACGATGTGAAGTTTTGATGAATCTTCAATAGAGTTCAAAATAGAGCTTTTCTAGCAAATGGCCTTTTTTTCCGTCTATCAGTAGACGATGTGGAGTTTCGAGCTATTGTTCAGCGGGTTTCTTATTGCCAGATCATACAAATGATGAGGTGTTCCCCCAGCGAGTCTTCTCCGGCTATCCTTGGTTGTTGAGGGGTTTCAAAATGATTTTGGATATTGGTTCTCTTTCTGGTTATTGGATATGATGACGTTTCAAGAGGTACTTTTCTGACCATCAATCCTTATTGATGGCGAGGCTCTTCGAAGAATGTTCAGTTTTCGTGATTGTCGATTCTTATTGGCGACATGGTTCCTTAAAAGGTGGTTTTCTTCCCGCCAGTCCATACTGACGATGTGGCCCCTTTAAGGATATTGATCTTTCCATCAATTCCCGTAGACAGAAGGATTCTGAAATTCAAAGGATGGTGTTGAATTGCGCTATGGTGTCTTTCCGTCTATCCTTAGACGATGTGAATTTGGAGATTATTCCTTCCCGTCTATCTTTAGACGATGTGAATACAGAGATTATTCCTTTCCGTCTACCCTTAGACGAGGTGAATTGATTTGTTTCATCAATCAGGATGATACCGTCTATCCTTAGACGATGTGAATATGGAGATTATGGTGACTTTCCGTCTATCCTTAGACGATGTGAATATGGAGATAATGGTGACTTTCCGTCTATCCTTAGACGATGTGAATTTGGAGATTATGAATGTCTTTCCGTCTATCCTTAGACGATGTGAATATTGATTTGTTCATCAATCAGGATGATCCCGTCTACTCTTAGACGATGAGAATATTGATTTGTTCATCAGTCAGGATGATCCCGTCTACCCTTAGACGATGTGAATATTGATTTGTTCATCAGTCAGGATGATCCCGTCTACTCTTAGACGATGAGAATATTGATTTGTTTCATCAATCAGGATGATCCCGTCTACCCTTAGACGATGTGCATATGGAGATTATGGTGACTTTCCGTCTATCCTTAGACGATGTGTGTATGGAGATAATGGTGCATTTCCGTCTATCCTTAGACGATGTGAATTGATTTGTCATTAATCAGGACTTCCCGTCTATCCTTAGACGATGTGAACATGGAGATTATGGTGTCTTTCCGTCTATCCTTAGACGATGTGAGTTTGGAGATTAATGTCGGCTTTCCGTCTATCATTAGACGAGGTGAGTATTCAATAAAGGTGTCTTCCCGTCCATCTTTGGGCGATGTGAGTATATTTCTCTTCCTGCCTATCAGTAGGCAATGTGAAAGAATCAGGTATTTTGTTGCAACCCTCAGGGTTTGTTATATGGGGTATCACAAGCAACAGGTATTCAATCAGGAGTTCTTTATCAGATGATTAATCAGTTTGGTGCCGCAATAACTGGACTCGGTTTTCTGGACTTTATTCTCCAAGCAGCTTACAGTATATGCTCGCGGTTGGCAAATTTTCGGGTTTTATTTGTATTCAACCGTCTCGTACCTCTGAATGTTTGAAGGCTGGGCGCTCTTCAAACCCTTCAGGTCCAAGTCGCTTGAATAGGGGCAGCTGTTGCACCCTAAAATTTGACCAACCGATTCTCCTATCTGACTCATGGTTTAATTTCATATTCACAGCTCAGATGTGTGATATTTGTGCAAAACAGGGGATATCAGAGTTTACAGCTTGATTTTTGTCTATCAGATGTGGCAGATCCAGTCCAGATTGCCAGGGTTTTATTTTCGGGAAATTGTGCGCTCCTCGGTGATTTTTCAGTGATTTTGAGGATATTCTGATGCCCGGGGATCTCTGTTCGATTCGATCTGGTCTCGTGTGCGCTTTTATGGCGGTCATTTGCATTCATCTGCATTTTTAGGATTTTTATAGGCTTTTGTGAATTTTTAATAGGCTTTATAAATTTTTCTGGAATTTAAATAGGTTTGTAGAATATTTTAACAGCTTAATCCTCTTTTTTAGAATTTTATAGAATATTTTAAATAGATTTTTAATAGAATTTAAATAGCTTTTATCATTTTTAGGATATTAGTGATTTTTTTTCTTAGCATATTAAATAGAATGACAAATTAGGGTTAATAGAAATTAATTGCTTTTTTTTAAATAATATAGTTTTTCTTTTTAATAATAGATTTTTAGTAGATATTAAATGATATTAGGATTTTAATAGAGAATTAATTGATTTTTAGAGTTAATTAGGTTAATTGTTTGTTTTAGGTTTAATTAGGATAATATGAGTTTTAAGCATTTTTTAGAGTTGATTAGGACGTTAGTTAATTAGATTAATTGGTATTAATTAGATATAGTGAGGATTAACTGTTTTTTTTTTTAATTCAGTTTTTACAGTTTTTTTTTTTTTCATTCAATTTCGTACTGGGCCCAAAGCAGTGCAAGGCCCAGTATTGTTTTTGTCCAGATTCGTCCAATTCTCATCAGCAAAAAGTCCAAAAAATGGTCCAAGTTTATCCAGCAAATTCTCAGAGTTTTCCAGAATATTCTAGAGAATTCCAGCGAACTGCAGTGGTATAAAAGCGCCACGTGTTGGCCAAGCAAGGGTCCCACGCGTTTCACTGTAATCACGCCACACACTCAGAACGGCCCCACCTGTCCCCCACTATCTCTCCCTCTCTCTTCACGCCACCACACGTGGCAGGCATGCACACACTCCCTCCACCATGCAACCACGTGTAAGCCTCACAGAACCTCACCGGAAGAGACCCACCGGCCGCCGTGCATGCACTCCGGCAACCGTCAACCACCGTCCAACCCACCTGAACCACCAGAAAACCCAGAAACTCATCCTTCCTCCGATCTCCTCCCTTCCACCTTCATCGTCTTCATCCATCTTCTCCAGAAACGCCATCGTCTTCATCCAAATTTTTCCAGAAATCAACCTTCATCATTCATCCACCTTCAACCAAAATTTCCAGAATCCCCTCAGACATTCAACAATCTTCAAGCAGGATTCCCAGAAACGTCAAACCACGTTCAATCTTCAAGCAATACTTCCAGATTTCTTCAGAAAGCGTTCAAACCTTCATCGTCTGTTCAAGATCTTCAACAATATCCAGAGGCGCGTTCAGATTCACCAGGATCTTCATCAGCTTTCAAGAACCTTCGAGCAATCTCCGGCAACCTTCAATCTTCCTCCGGTTCCAGATAGTGAGAGCTCAGTTCGTCTTCGCCTTCGTCTTCTCCAAAGATCTTCGTTCCTCCGAGAGCGTTGTTACGTATAATTTCCCAGATAGCCTTCAAGATTTCCAGAATCTCGTCAAATTCCTCAACGAAGCTTCAAGTGCCATTCGCTTTTCCAGGTGCCTAATTTCTTCCCTTGCATGTGTGCGTGGTAGATGCAGTTCCTGAGATGTTTAGGTTAGGGTTTCTGGTTTTAGTGAGTTCTGTTAATTGCATGATGGCGATTAGGGTTTGTTTGTGGAGATTTGATTGAATGTGTTTAAGGCTGAGAGGAGATGCAGAGAGAAGATAGATTGAGGGAGACGAGCGAGAGGGAGCGGCTAGGGTTAGAGAGTGAACAGTACCAGAGCGTGTGAGGAGGGAGATTAGTTTTGATTAGGGTTTGTTTGGATTGGGCTTAGGCCCAAGCGTAGTTTCTGACGCATACCCTCTCAATTGCTCAACTTCCCCCTGGCGTGTGAGAAATCTGGATGATAGAGTTTGGGCCTTATGCCCTTATTGCTTTTAACACCCCTTGTCCAAGCCCAGTAATGAAAATCAACTGAAAACCCTACTAGCGCTGCACCCCCCTCTGGTTTCAATTCAGTTTTTTTGTTTTTCTGGATATTAAGTCTGGGCCCTGCGCCCATTTGATTCTAGCACCCCCCCAATCAGGGCCCAGCTAGAAATCCCTCATAAATCCATTGCTGTTTAGACCTCCCATTTCATTTTCTTCTATTTTTGTTTTTTTTATATTTTCATGGTTTGTAAGTAATTCATAAATAAATGTAAATAATTGTTTTTAATAATTCTTTTTTTTCTACCATTGCATCATGATTCCTAGAAAATTAAATAAAAATAAAAATGACATTTTATTTTTGGTTGTTATTTTTTTTGCATATTTTCCAATTAATTGATTTTGTTTAATATTTTCAATGCATGCATATCATTAGAAAATTCATAAAAAATGGTAGATTTAGTCAAATAATTCCGTTCTTTTTTCTGTAGACTCGTAATTCAGTGTAGAATTTTATGGCATAAAAATATTAGCTCAATCATGCATCTTCATTTTAATTGCATTTTTTCACTATTATGAATGTTGAGTAATTGGTCTGTGGATATATCTGTGTTGCTGATTTTATTTCTTTCATCTGGTGTTGAATTTTGTTATGATTTTTCAGTATGTTATCCTAGAGCCATGTAGGTCCTCCCATAGATTTTTAATAGATTTTTATAGGATGTTCTGGTGTGATTTGTCTGATCCTGAAGATAGGAGAAGTCTTGATGACTTCTGACTTTGAAGTTCAACTGTGGTTGAACTTCAGAGATAGTCTCCTGTGGTTTGTTGGCCTGTGGGTTCTTCTTGAAGGTGGGAGCTGATGGAAGTCCTGTTGGAGATTGCAAGGATGCAGTGGATTGAGGCTTAGTCTAGAAGCTTGTTGTCTGTTTGTGAGGTTCGAGATCCTGAAGTTTGAAGGGAGTTTATGGTACTTTCCTGAGGAAGGCACTATGAATGACTTTCATTCTTTCTTCTCACCTCTTTCTTAAGTATCCAATGATGTCGGGGCCGACTTGTGAGTTTAATCCCTCCTGAGGAGGAATGTAAACTGATCGCATGTTGTTGAGCCACATGGGATACGATTCCTAAGTGGAAGTCTCCTAGTACTTTCCTGAGGAAGGTCCTATGGGTCTATTCACTTAGTTCCAGTAGTTTGTCTAGGATTTCTCAAGTATCCAGTGATGTTGGAGCCAACTTGTGAGTTTAATTTCTCCTGAGGAGGAATATAAACTGATCACAGTTGTTGAGCCACGTAGGGTACAATTCCTAAGTGTCAGCCTCCTAGCACTTTCCTGAGGAAGGTCCTATGGGTCTGTTCACTTAGTTCCCCTAGTGCATATAGGTATTTCTCAAGTATCCCGTGATGCCGGAGCCTTCATGTGAGTTTAATTTCTCCTGAGGAGGAATGTAAACTGATCACAGTTGTCGAGCCGCATAGGATATGACTCCTGAGTAGTAACCTCCTGGTACTTTCCTGAGGAAGATACTATGAGCTTGTCTGCTTAGCTTCCTTTCTCTGGTAAGCTTGTTCTGAAGCTTGGAGACTGGGATTGATCCCTCTTGCCTAGTTGTTGCTTAGATCTTTGCTTAGGGTATTGGTATAGAGTTCTGTCTAGAGATAGATTAGGAGCTTGTTTCAGGTTTGTTAGAGGCCCTGCTCAGGGTTAGTCTCTTTGTATTGTTTGACTTGTGTGATGTTCTGTTGCATTAGACTTAGGTGTTCATCTAGATAGTCCTGAATAGGTGCATCTTAGAAGTAGACTTTGTGTGCATAAGAAGTTGAGGTGGTCCTCCTTCCGCTTGTTTGTTATTGCGTGGCTTTGCTTGTTGGTATTTGGTAGAGCTGAGCTCCCTTGCCTTTGTGGTTTGCGGCCTCTGTGCCTTGTTTGTTTAGTTGTTGCATTCATGCATATTTTCAGTATTCCTTTACTTTGCAGTTTCTTGTTTGTGGTTTAGTCCTGTTGCCATGATCCCTTAGGAGCTCTGACTTCTCCGCTGCGGAGTTGTTATGATAGACATTAGGATGGTCAACCAGGTGTGATAGCAGTAGGTAGATTCCCCTGTTTCTCAGCTATAGTTTTAGGGTTGCCCTTTCCTTTCTGTAGGAGCGTTTGAGTAGCTTGACCCGTAGTCAGCTGAACTACAGCTGCTCTGATTCTTCGTTCCAGACGAAGATATGTAGGCATAGGATGCGATATCCTAGCGAGCACACTAACGACTAACCTTTGTTCTCTCGCGGCTGTGTGATCGAGACTTTCCCGCTAACGACTAATTGTTATCCCTTTCTCTTGCCCGAGTGCATTTGAGACCAGATCGTAGTTGTAGGTTCCCGAGCCTTAGAGACCAGTTTGTTTTCTCACTGCTGTGTGAGAGTCCCTGTTTACCCGTAGTTAGCCGAACTACGTTTGCTCTGATCTTTCATTCCAGATGGAAGTACGTAGGCACAGGACGCGATGTCCTGGCGAGCAACCTTTCCCCCGTTTAGACGTAGGAAGTCGAACTACGTTGACTCTGACTTTCCCATTGCACGAGGGAATACGTAGGCCCAGAACACCGTATGTTCTGTCGAGTCCTGTCCTTTTATTTTCTTTTCAGACCTGCCATTAGCGTAGATAGATAACACACCCTTTTACCTATAAACACCAAGCGTGGATCCCATCGAGTACGATGGACGTGAGGGGTGCTAATACCTTCCCCTTGCGTAACCGACTCCCGAATCCAGGTTTTGGTTGCGATGACCATACCTTTTCCCGTCTTTGCGAGGTTTACTTCGAGCGTTTCCTTTCCCGTTCTGAGGGATAAATAACGCACGGTGGCGACTCTCCTGTCAAGCCGGCGCCGATTTTCGCAGTAGCGACAGTGGGGATGATGTTTGGTGATTTTAAATGTGGAGAAATGATTTTGGCAGCAATTGTAGCAAGGCAGATTTTGTAGCTTTTTTGGCAATTTTGTGAACTTGGTGATTTTGGAGAAAAGTGTGAAAGGGTGGGAGCTTGATCTTTCTTTGGTTTTCAGAAGATCTCTTGTGTTTGGTATGAGGTGGGGAGTGCCTCTATTTATAGGCAAATGGGGGTAGTGGGCAGATTTGGAGATTTACTTCTTAAGAAGGTAAGGTTTTCATTTTTTGAATCCAATCTCAAAAAGAGCTTTCTTGGCTGATCGGTAAGCTTAAGTCAGGCTTCATGATGAGTTTGAAGTGGCTAAAACCAGGATAGAAGGCATAGGTTGATGGTTGGTTCAGATTCTACTTTCCACCTCATGCTTGTCATTGATTTCAAATGCAAGTTGCAAGCCCACTTGCAAACTTGACAAATTCACTTTCCTCTGCATTTTCATTGTATTTCCATGCTACAAAGTTTCTACATATCAGATAAAACATGTTTCAAAAGCTGAGATTGGCCCAATTGATCAAAGGAATGATTTTTGAAAGTTTGTCAATGTGGGACTCAAGTGTGAAAACACCAACTTGCCAAATCCATAACTCTCAGTTCACAAATGCTATTGAGATGTGCTAGTACTTTTTAGAAAGCCCTCAAGTAGCTCTAAAACATTCATGTTTTCATGAGTTTCAAATTCTCAACGTAACTTGGCCAAAAAGCCTCTCAAAGTTGCTAAAAAATGAGCTTAAAAGTGAAATTTTCTAAGTCCTTTTCCCTTCTCAAAATGAATTTGATCATAACTCCAAATACATGCATTTTCTGATCATGGACCACTTAGGGACTTTTGTAGGATTTTTCAAGAGCTTTCTAATGAGCTTTGAACCACTTCATTTGGATGTGTGGTTAAGGAGTTATGGTTTAGCCCCTTTCAAAACCCTAATTTCCCGATATTTTGATTACTCCTTCATCCTTGATCCAATGGTCCTGAAAATTGATGGGAAAGTGCAATATGACATAAGGATCATTTTTTATTCACACTTTGAAGTCCAATTCCTTAAATTTGAAGACTTGACTTTTCGGTCAACCGTTCGATCGATTAGTGACTACCGAGTCGCCCGTTGACACTCTGGACCTCCTGAGACTTTGATACTTCTTGAATGAATTTTATTAAGCTATATGAACTTCACGGATCATAATCCCACCATTAAAACACCTTCCAACACCAAAGTCAAACTACAGTTGACTTTTACCGGTCAAAAAACGCTAATCGGGTGCCCTGAAATGCACTGTTCTTGATTCTGGGGTAACAACCTCAAATTGGATTCTCAATTGACATCATATGATACCCTTGATCTTGTTTCATGATTGAATTAGCCTTAAACTTTGATTGATCACAAACCCTGAAGCTTCGATTTGACTGTACAAAACCCTGATTCATCTGTAACTGGACAACGACAAACTTGCACTGGGTTAGGGTTAGATAATTCATGAGTATGCTCCTAAAATGATAATGAGAATCTAAGGGGTCAAAATTTGGGGTGCAATAGTTGCCCCTATTTAAATATCTTCACTAGATGGAACTGAGATGACAATCCTCGTAGAATCGCAGTGAAAGGTATTTAAATATAGAAAACCGAAAATTTTGTCCCTTAGATCCGATGATATGCAAGAGGACAGGTCATGATATGCTATGAATTCTAAATGATGCTTCATGATGCTTGGATGCAATACATGTGCAGATGAAAGAAAAACAAAACAACGAGTAACTACTCATGGGACCTAGTTTTGTGGACTCGATACTTGGGGAAAACCGAGATATAACAATCAATAGTTCAAACATGACTAGTGATAACTGAGAGGAAAATTTCACATGAGGATGCAAGAATTCTAATGAAGATGACAATCTCACTGGGGAAGAGCAAACACTCCATTAGGGAGAGAGATAGATTTCCACCGGGGAAAAAAGCGACTTTCTTCTGGGGAAGTGAAGAACTAGAGACATGAACCTCACTGGGGATGATCAGATGAGGAACTTCCTATAGTGAAGAGTTCAAATGGGATCTTCAGGAATGGACTAGAAACAAGACCAAACACACTGGGGATACTAGTGACGACTAGATCGCCGGGACCAGACTGGGGAACAAAGGTTTCACTAGAGATACTAACGTCACTCAGCTTTAACAAATAGTTCAAATGGTGCTAATAACCACTAGACTTCCTTGAGGTAATGGTAATGACCAACCTGAGATGATAACAAACAAGATTTCTCAAATTCAATCGGGAGCATGTAGGACTTCAACTGGGGAAATTGGTGACGACCAAATTTCAAGCAATGCCAGTAACTACTGGACTTAAAGGAGATTGGTAACGACCAAGTCCGGGTACCAATGACGATTGGATTTCAAGTAATTCCAATTACGACTGGACTTTGAAAGAAAACATGGTGACGACCAAATCAGAGTATATCAACACATGTGGTTATGAGAATGCTATCAAGCTATTAGGCTTTAGCTGGGGAGGTTGGTAACGACCAAACCAAAAGATATCAATAACGATTGGATTTCAAGTGACGCCAGTTACGACTGAACTTCATGGGGAAGGTTGGTAACGACCAACAAGATACCAATGCCAATAGGATTTCGAACATCTGCCAGTTACTACTGGACTTAAACGGAAAATCAACTAGTAGCGACCAGACTTCATAGGGGATTTGCTAGTGACGACTAGACTTCAGAGGGAAAAGGTTGGTAACGACCAAACCAAAAGATAATAACGAGTAAAGTTAAGACAATGCCAATTACGTATGGAATTTAAAGGAAAATATGGTGACGACCAAAAGAATACCAATAACGATTGGATTTCGAACACTACCAGTTACGACTAGACTTTAAAGGAAAAAGGTGGTGACGACCGAATCAACAGATAACAACGAGTGGAATTAAGACAATGCCAGTTACGACTGGTCTTAACAAGAAATATGGTGACGACCATAAGAATACCAATAAAGATTGGCTTCTAAAACAATGCCAGTTACAACTGGACTTTAGACGGAAATTCACTAGCAGTGATTAGACATTCACGGGGAATCAACAGATAGAACACCGAACCCGAGAGACAAAATGAATCAAACTGAACCCAGGCTGAAGGGTGTATGTAGTCTTGAAAATAAATCCAATCCTAACAGGGGAGCAAAGCTTTTAAACAAGCTAGTCAGAGATGAAAAAGTAAATTCAATCAAATGCTCAGAAATCTTCTACTGGGACGAGCCCTCACCATCATAAGAAGTTCTTGAGAGATAGTCTTCAAGCTTGATACTCATGCATGCCCAAAGGAGATTCAGCGTCAACTTGCTTACACTTCACCAGGGAGTGCGATAGGATTGCGTATCAAAGTTTCTGCTACCCTGAGGTTTCGGGGAAGTATGATTTTCCTCGATTCTTTTTCATGAGTTGAAGTTTTTACGTTTTTTAATCTTTTCAAGTTTTATTCAATAATTTGACCCCTATGCTTTCAAAATTATCGTTGATCAACAAACAATATTTTGCATAACAAAGAAAATAAGAAAATGGTAAATTTGCAAAAGAAAGAATGGCTCAAAAACTGATTTTATTCAAGAATGAAATCTTGCAAATGACAAAATTCCATAGAATTTTTACAAGTGAAAAATGGCAAAGTGGACAAAGTTACATTGAATCCCATGACCAACTATCCCTAAAGACTAAAACTCCCCAAAATCCTCGCTTCTGACAAGAGCGATTGGAGTGAATTGTTGTAGGATCTTCTGCGGTAGTGACAACTCATCTGATGCAGTGAAACGCATTTGTTCCTAAATTTTTCCTGGATCTCCCTTTCGGGTTTTCAATCCACCAGGACGCTCATTTTTGCCTAAGCCGCCCTTTCGAGTTTTCAACTTAGCGAGCTCTTATTTTTTCTTTTTCTCTTTCTTCTTCTTTTTCTCAACCCTAACTTTTGCATAAGCCGTTGAGTTTTCGGCTTATTGGGTTCTTTTAGGCGTAATATTTTTGTACTGCATCACAATTCACTAGATGAGTAAGCTGCTCTCCATCCATGGTGGTGAAAATTAACGAGCCTCCTGAGAAGACTGTTTTCACAACAAACGGGCCGTCATAATTAGGCATCCATTTTCCCCGTGCATCTTTGTGAACTGGTAAAATCTTTTTGAGTACAAGTTCCCCTTCTCGGAACTCTCGGACACGAACTTTCTTGTCAAAATCCCTCTTGATCCTTTTCTGATATAACTGACCATGACACATCGCAAACATGCGCTTCTCGTCGATAAGATTCAACTGATCAAACCTTTCTCTCACCCATTCCGCTTCTTCGAGCTTGGTTTCCATTATGACTCTCAAAGAAGGTATTTTGACCTCAATAGGAAGTACCGCATCCATTCCATATACCAAAGAAAAAGGGGTTGCCCCTGTTGAAGTGCGGACGAACGTTCTGTACCCATGCAAGGAAAATGGTAGCATCTCATGCCAGTCTTTGTAAGTTTTTACCATCTTTTGCAAAATCTTTTTGATGTTTTTATTCGCAGCTTCTACAGCCCCATTCATCTTGGGACGATAAGGAGAAGAATTTTGATGTTCAATTTTGAAGTCATCGCACAACTCTTTGATGATTTTGTTGTTCAAGTTGGTACCATTGTCTGATATGATCCGGCTCGGAATTCCATAATGACAGATAATCTCCTTCTTGATAAAATTGGCCACCATTTGTCGAGTAACATTAGTGTAGGATGCGGCTTCAACCCATTTTGTGAAATAATCAATAGCAACCAGAATAAATCGGTGTCCTTAGAAGCTTTTGGTTCAATTTCCCCAATCATATCAATGCCCCACATAGAGAAAGGCCACGACGATGACAACACATTTAGCAACGTCGGAGGTACGTGCATCTTGTCCATATAAATCTGACACTTATGACATTTCCTGGCATATTGAATACAGTCAGTTTCCAAAGTCAACCAGTAATGACCAGCCCTCAAAATCTTTTTAGACATATCATATCCATTGGCATGAGTGCCAAATATTCCCTCATGAACATCTTGAAATAACAAATCTGCTTCTCGTCTGTCGACACATCTAAGCAGGAACATATCATGATTTCTTTTGTAAAGCACATCATTACTGAGAAAGAACCTGGATGCTAATCGTCTCAGAGTTTTCTTGTCAAGTGGCGTAGCATCTGCTGGATATTCTTGTTTTAACAGATAACTCTTGATGTCGTGGTACCAGGGCTTATCATCAGCTTCTTCTTCAACCATCTGACAGTAGGCTGGCTCGGTCTTGCGTTCAATTCGAATGAGAGTGGCATCGTTGATATCCCTGACCTTCCACATTGAGGTTAACATGGCTAGGGCATCGGCTATGTGATTTTCAGACCTCGGAACATGCTTGAAGGTGATTTCATCAAAATACTCCATCATCTTGACGATGTAGGCTTTATAAGGGATCAAATTCTCATGCCTAGTCTCCCAGTCACCAGTAACTTGATAAATAACCAAAGCTGAATCCCCACTGACTTCAAGAAGTTTGATTTTGAGGTCGATAGCTGCCTCGAGGCCGAGAATGCATGCTTCATATTCGGCGATATTGTTTGTGCAGTCAAAATCCAACCTGGCTGTGAATGGAGTGTAACCACCTTCCGGACTCATTAAAATGGCGCCTACGCCATGCCCACAATAGTTGGAGGAACCATCAAACATCATTTTCCACCAAAGACCTTTCTGCGGACCCTCATCAAGACCTGGCTTTTCACAATCTTTTACCAACATGATGTCTTCATCTGGGAAATCAAATTTGAGAGACTCATAATCTTCCACTGGTTGATCTGCAAGATATTCTGACAACACACTACCCTTGATAGACTTCTGAGCTACGTACTGGATGTCGTATTCTGATAATAACATATGCCAACGGGCGAGCCTTCCAGTCTGAGCAGGCTTCTCAAAAATATACTTTATCGGATCCATTTTTGAAATCAACAAGGTGGTATGACAAATCATGTACTGCCTCAATTAGTGATCCATGTGAATGTTTGTTATCCAATCCAAAAATAAATTAATAAGTTCTCTCCAGAAGTGAATATCGGCTTTCACAATTAGTGAACTTCTTACTTAAATAATAAATAGCATGTTCTTTTCGTCCAGACTCATCCTGCTGACCTAACACGCAACCCATGGAATTCTCGAGCACTGTCAAATACATGAAGAGAGGTCTTCCTGGAACAGGAGGTATTAAGATCGGAGGCTCTTGAAGATAGCCCTTAATCTTATCAAACGCTTGCTGACAATCTGAATTCCAAACAACCGTCTGGTCCTTGCGTAACAATTTGAAGATGGGCTCGCAAGTAGGAGTCATATTGGAAATAAATCTGGATATGTAGTTCAGTCTTCCAAGAAAACCTCTGACTTGCTTCTCAGTCTGCGGAGCTGGCATATCTTGAATGGCTCGGACTTTATCTGGATCTACCTCAATCCCTCGGTGACTGACAATGAAACTGAGTAACTTTCCAGATCTTACTCCAAAGGTACACTTGGCTGGATTCAGTCTCAACTGATATTTTCTGAGTCTCTTAAATAATTTCAAAAGATGTTCCAAATGGTCCTCCTCACTCTGAGATTTGGCTATCATGTCGTCAACATATACCTCTATCTTCTTATGCATCATATCATGAAATAAAGTCACCATGGCCCTTTGATAAGTAGCACCTGCGTTCTTCAGACCGAAAGGCATAACTTTGTAACAGTAAGTCCCCCACGGAGTAATGAAAGTAGTTTTTTCCATGTCATCAGGATCCATCTTAATCTGATTGTAACCGGAGAAACCATCCATAAATGAGAAAACTGCAAAGTGAGTCGTATTATCCACCAACGTATCAATATGCGGCAAAGGGAAATCATCCTTTGGGCTGGCCTTGTTTAGATCCCTATAATCTACACACATTCTGACTTTCCCATCCTTTTTCGGTATAGGTACAATATTGGCCACCCATTCGGGGTATTTGGACACTGCTAAGAAACCGGCATCAATATGCTTTTTCACATCATCTCGAATCTTGAGAGTCATGTCAGGTCTTGTTCTTCGGAGCTTTTGTTTAACCGGTGGGCATTCTGGTCGAAGCGGTAATTTGTGAACTACTATGTCAGTGTCTAAACCCGGCATATCTTGGTATGACCAAGCAAATACATCCACATACTCTTTCAAAAGCTTCTCTAGCTGCTGCTTGACTTTTGCCCCTAGAGCTGCCCCAATCTTGACTTCTTTCTTGTCTTCTTCGGTGCCGAGATTAATGACTTCTACCTGTTCTTTGTAGGGTTGAAGCTCTGTGTACTCATAATGTGCCCATTTTACCAGTTCATCAGGGATTTCAAAATCTTCCTCCTCATCTTCAGCTTGGTATATTGGTGAATCAAAGTCAGGAGGGAATGCAAAGTCATAGGATTCAATGGGTTTTAGGACATCACTGCACGTTGGAATGGCTTAATTTATTAAAACACACAAAGACAAATGTAGCACACAAAAGAGAAAATTGTTTTGGGTTTTTTAAGATTGCCATTTTTCTTCTTTTTTTAAAATGAAAGCAAAAGCAGAAAATGAAATAACACAAGGAATTTAACAAAATAGTTCATTTCTCATTGATTTTCTTGAAAGCACGGGGCCCTTAAAAAACATTCCTACAACCTTGGGTATGGCTATGGAGATTCAAAACAACCACGAGAAAAGAAAGACAAACAAATTAATTTAACTCAGGAAAGACCATAGGAATCTCAATAGCTTCCCAGTTGCTCAAGGCAGAGTTGCAATGATACACTAACTGTTCAAGGTCTTCATCTTTAAAATCTTCTTCCACAACACTGACTTGGAAACCTCCACTGGTGAATACTTCTTGTATAGTCTTTGGGCGTCCTTTGTCATGTGTCGGTGCTTCATCATGAGTTGGTTTGTAACCCAACCCTTGGCGATCCATCTTTGGCTTCACTTCAATAACCTCTCCCCAACCTGCAGGAGTACCTTCTTCCAGTGTAGACTTGATGCTCTGAGCGGATGCAAAAGACGGACCACTCTTAGCCACTGTTTCTTCTAACATCACTGCGTTAGCTATCTCGAGTTCCTGAAAGGAAGTTTCTAACGCGCCTTCATTTGCCTCAATATACTTAAATGATGACAAATTGCTCACCATTAGGTCCTCTTCACCGTGTACAATCACCAACTTGTCATTCACCACAAATTTCATTCTTTGATGCAATGTGGAAGTTACTGCCCCAACCGCGTGAATCCACGGTCGTCCCAACAAACAACTATAAGCTGGGTTAATGTCCATGACTTGGAATGTAATATTGAACACATGAGGTGCTATCATGTTTGGCAATTCTACCTCTCCCACAACCGTTCTTCTTGAACCGTCAAAAGCTTTTACAATCAATGACGTCGATTTCATTTCTGCCCCTGCATATGCTAACCTTGCGAGCGACCTTGCGGGCAATACATTCAATGAGGATCTAGTGTCGACTAAAACTCGTGCCATTGTGTCTTCCTGGCACCTGACAGATATGTGCAACGCACGGTTGTGATTGCGTCCTTCTTTTGGCAACTCTGCATTGCTAAAACTCAGGGTGTTACACACCGTAATGTTGGCTATTACTGAATCAAATTGGCCGAGAGTTATGTCTTTTGTCACATGTGCCTGCTTCAATACTTTTTGCAGAGCTTCTCTGTGGGCTGGAGAGTTCATCAAGAGAGACAAGATCGATATCTTCGATGGGGTTTGGTGAAGCTGATCAATAACCCTGTAATCACTTTTCCGAATAATCCTTAAGAATTCCTCGTCGTCTCCCTCATTACCTGGTACCTCTTTTTCTTTTGTCGCAGCAGGAGTGACCTCTTTTGGAGCGGCTACTGTTATCTTTGGCTGATAGATTCGACCACTAAGGGTCATTTTGCTTGTACCTGCAATATTTGTCACGTCCACTTGGTCGTCTTTCACTGTCTCTTTCTGACTAACCTTCCCAGATCCTCGGTCTATCACAGTCATGCCATACTTCCATGGAACAGCCTTTGTGCTTTCAAAAGGAAATGGTCTTGGTTTCTGAATAATAACCGGTCGAGGTTGATCGATAACCGATTTGCTGAAAACAGGCTTCACACTTTTGTTGGTCATTTTGAACACCGGAACTTTCTCACCTTTCTTTGGTAAATTAAAAACAGGCTCAATTACCGAAACTTCCTCTTTCCTCACCTTGCTACATACTTGCAATACTCCATCATCAATCAATCTTTGTATATCTCCTCGCACCACATCACACCCTCTAGAATCAATAGAACATTCTTCACAATCATTATGGGTACCTTCTATCAATCCTGCTTTCAACAGCTTCTCGTGAAGTAACTTTACCGGAGTCTTGATCTCTGACACACCTTAGACTACCCTTTCATCTGAAACTTCTTCTACAGCATTAACCCATCCATGGTTCGACAATGGATTACTTTTAACATTTGGGGGTACATCATCAAAAGACAAGATCTTCTTTTCCATCAACTCCCTGACAAGATGTTTTAAAGCAAGACAACCTTCTAAATCATGACCGGCAACGCCTTCATGAAAAGCACAATGAGCATTTGGATTATAGTGAGGAGATGTAGTGTCTGGATTTAGAGGTCGCGTTGTTACCAATCCTTGCTGCACCAAGGAGGGGTACAACTCTGTGTAAGTCATCGGTATCTGAGGAAGTGGAGGTTTTGTTGTTGGCCTCTGATTCTGGTAGTTCTGTCTGGGTGCCTGAGCTCTAGGCTGATGATGTTGCTGATAGGGTGGAGCGTTGGGCGCTCGTTGATACCCTTATTGAATTGGCTGATATACAGGTGTTGGCACTGCCTGATAGTAGGGAATAGGATGGTGGAAAACCGGAGTTACAGCTGCCACATATGGTTGTTGGGCATACTGCAACGGATACGTTGGTCGTTGTTGCTGGGATTACTGAACATAACTTGCTTGAGGCTTCTAAACAAAGCCTTGTTGAGGTTGTTTAACATAACTTTGCTGATACCGTTGGTAAGGCGGTCTCCAGGTGCGACTCTTTCTTCCCACGGTTACTGCATTTGTCTCCCCTTCCTTCTTTTTATGAAAATTACTGTTGAACTTCTTGACATTGTTGTTACCAGAACTGCTGGAACCACTAGCCACCTTTCCATTCTTCATTCCTAACTCCACTCTCACCCCCACTGCTACTATATCAGAAAAACTTGCGGTTACACCACTGATCATCTTCTCATAAAACTCTGGTCTTACTATATCGATGAACCAATCTGTCAACTCTTTTTCACTCAAAGGAGGTTCCACCTGAGAGGCGGTTTCCCTCCACCGTTGTGCATATTCTTTGAAAGATTCTGAACTCTTCTGCGACATACTCAATAACTGTCTTCTATCAGGGGCTAAATCCATGTTGTATTTGTAATGTTTTACGAAAGCATCAGCCAAGTCTTGGAAACTGTGAATACGAGACTGATCCAGACCCAAATACCATTTAGAAGGAGCTCCTTTCAAACTATCTTGGAAACAGTGAATCATCAACTTATCATCTTCTACATGAGTGGCCATTCTTCGGTAATACATAATCAGATGCGTCCGAGGACAAGTAGCACCATAATACTGATCAAAATTGGGAACCTTGAATTTCGGCAGAATTACCAATCCAGACACTAAGCACATATCTCTGGCATCAGTACCAAAGATGTCATTCCCTTCCATTGCTCTGACTTTCCTGCCTATGGTCTCTACACTCTCTTTCAACTTTTCATTTTGTCCACTCTCCTCTTCATACCCATCAAGACCTTTGTACACTTGTGGAGGATTATGAAAAACAGGGCGCGCTTGAATCTGAACAGAAGGTTGAGTGTAAGCAGGAATAGCTTGAGGAACTTCTGCCCCTAGGGGAACTGCTTGTTGACTGACTGCTGGTGGAGGTACAAAGCCAGGCGGTAACCCATATGGTGGAACATTTGCAACAGTGACTGCCGTTGGGGTCGGCTCTACAGCTATGCTAGTGATTTCAGAAACAACAGTGGCTTGAGTGTCCAACTTTACACGAATGACTTGTAGGGCTTCCATGATCTGCCCCATGCCTCCTCGTAGCTCTCCGAGTTCATTATCAATCCTGTCCACATCCAAATTCTGTCCTTCCATTCTTATGAGGATTCAGTGTGATTCTCTCTGGAGACAAGACAACGAGATGAGACACAACACAAGAACATGCATATGCAATGCTTATGAATTCAAAATGCAACAATGCAAAATTAATCATTCAAGGAATCCAAAGAAATATTTGCAAATATTATAACAATGGGGAAATAAGCAAATTCAAAGTCTTCATAGATTAATATTTGAGAGTTTTACAACATCGATTCTGAAACAGATACATGATGAAATAAAATGGAAAACAAAAGGATTTTAGATCTTCTGGTTGGATGGCCCTTCATCTTCTGGCTGATTCTTCTTTTGATGGATCAACTCTTGAAGCTCTTCTTTCTCTTGCATAACCCTGAAATACTTATCTCTCCAAGCCTTTCCTTCTTTTTCAGCTTTTGCCAAAGCAGCTTTCAATTCTTCTATGAGGGTAGGTTTGGGCGAGTCAGGCTCGAAGCGAGTATAGAACATCTTCAATGCTGCTTCCTTTACCCATGATAAGTAAGATTCTGAAACAGTAGTGTCGTGGTAACCTAGGGCAGTTACTCCCCTCGCGTGGACATGACGCCAAGCATACACAATCCGAGCCCTGTAAGCGGGATTCTTCCCCTCTTCAATGTAAAAGCTTCTCAAAAAGTCTGGGTCTGGTTCATTCTCCATTGGGTGCCCCAACTGGCGACGAGCTAAAATAGGATTATAGCTAATGCAACCATTAAAGCTGATGAGCGGTACATTCGGGAAATCCCCACAACTTTGGATTATGGCAATCCCCCCATACATAGGGTCATACCACTTAATATCTGAGTGTTTGAGCAACAACAACTTTTCTGTCCATGAGAGCCCATTTTGCTTATCCCAGAGTGCTGGAATTCTTGGCAAGTGCGAAATAAACCACTTGTGCAAGAGAACGGTGCAACACTCAATCTAACCAACTCCATAACGGTTCCTACGGTGGATGGAAAAGTACACATCAGCCAACAAAGTAGGTACAGGGTTCTTGATTAAGAAAAGGTTGATTGCATTTGCGTCCACAAAATCATTAGCAGTCGGGAACAGGAACAGTTCGTAGATTAGTAAGACCAGGATGGCCTCAAATGCGTCAGAATTTTTTGACAAGGCATATCTTTGAGCTTTTTCATACAAGAACATAGCCGGAAATCCATACAATCCTCCCTTAGCAATCATGTGAGATCGTACTTCGTCCACCTCCAAATACGCGGCCTCTGCAACTGCTCTTTCATTAGGAGTCCCTTCTCTTCCAGAAAATGGTCTAGGAGTGACGCCTACTCCCATCAGGCATAATATTCTTCCAAGGTTGGCAGCAACTGATAACCTGAAAATGTGAAACAGTGATAGGTTGAATCATAAAACTGCACGAGTGCGGACAACATCTCTTCATATACTTGAACTTCTAGCAAAGATAGCATATTCCCATACTTCTCTCTGAATGCCTCCGGGTCTTCTACTAAACTTCCCAGTTTCTTCAAGTTCTCCAATTTTGGTCTTCGGAACACAATCTCTGCTTTCTTTCCAGAATCCATCCTATAATATCTGCAAAACAATCTTTAGTTCCTTGAATGATTAATTAATGAGAATGCAAATGCAAAGCTTTCATGGAACTCAGATCAAAACATCATTTCATTTCATTGATTTTCAAGTTTTGAATTACAAAATAGTACATCTTACAAAAAGTCCTAAACATAGAGCTAAAGATATTCTAACAAAAGTCCTTTCTTGCTTTGATCTTCTTGAGTTCTTCTTCTATCTGCGTCTTCTCAAGAATGAGCTTGTCCACCATTAACTTCCATGGAGTTGACTGATGGCTGGAACAAAAAAAATCTTCCCGCGCCTTCCTCTTCTTACAAGCAATCATTTCTTCATCCTTCAACTGAAGTTGTCTACGGAGTTCATTATTTTCTTCCACGGCCACTTGGTACTTGTATCTCCAGGCTACGTCAGTTTGTTGTGATTTTCTCAAAGCAATCTTCAACTTCTCCTCTTCAGACATAAAGATCAATGGGGGTTCCTCCTTCAAAATCATGGGTGCCTGCTGAGGATAAGACATCTTCAGCTGAATAGCTCTCTTTCGGATCCATTGGAGATAAGGCTCGAGAGAGATGCAATTAGGTTTCCCTAAGTCTTCCTTTCCTTTCTTATGTACATGACCCCAAGCTTTTAAGATCTCTTCTTTCAATTCTGAACTTCCCTTAAAGAAAATATTCTCCACATGAGCACTATTGGGTTTGTCTTTCAAAGGATATCCAAGCTGTCGGCGAGCGAGAACAGGGTTGTAACTGATTCCTCCATTTGTACTAAGAAGAGGTATGTTACCAAAACTTCCACAACTATCAATGATCTTTATCCCATCGTAATTACGGCTATACTAATCAATATCAGAGTGAGTGAGAGCCATAACCTTCTGAGACCACCAACCTTCCTTCCAAAAAGCACGAGCCTTAGGTAAGTGAGAAATAAACCACTTGTATAACAAAGGGACACAACAGATAATCATTCCTCCCTTATGCAAATTCCTCAGGTGAACAGAATGGTAAGCATCAGCTAGTAAAGTAGGCACAGGGTTTCTCTTCAAGAAAATCTTAATGGCATTAAGGTCCACAAAATTATCAAAGCTTGGAAACAAGAAGATCCCATAAATGAGCAAGGCAAGGATAGCCTCGAATACATCCATACTCAAATGATCAGCATAGTATTGGGCTTTCCCAACCAAGAAATCTGCAGTCAAACCAAATATTCCTCCTTTAGTAACCATATTTTTCTGAATATCTACCAATCCCAAACGTGTAGCTTTAGAAATTTCTTCCTCCTTAGGGTCCTTCTCCATGATTGGAAAAGGAGAGTTTTCAAGAATAGGCAAACCAATCAAGCAAGAATATTCCTCAAGTGTAGGTACCAGCTGATAATCAGGAAAAGTGAAACAATGGTAGAGCGGATCATAAAACTGGACAAGTGTGGAGAGAAGTCCCAGATCCATCTTCTTCTTTACCCTCAACACTGACAATAAGTTCTCATACCTGCTTTTGAATCCTTCTAGATCTGTTATCAAAGTGCTCAACCTCTCTATGTCATCTAAGTTAGGACTTTTGTAAGTGTACTTCATAGTTTTCTTTTTTCCACTATCCATGATGATCGTAATGTTTATAAACAAAAAGCCTGAGTTCCATGAAACTTTTATGATATGATGTTCATGAATGCATGAATGCACAAACACAGGTAAGCACAGATTCACATATACACATGGGTAAACAGATAAAGGTTTTAGGTTTGGAGAACATGAGCGTGGAGCCAAGGTCTACACATCCCAAAGGTATGTACTAAGGCTTTCCAAAAAACTGTAGAACAAGGTTCTAAAAAGGTTCCCAGAGTCCTCGACCCATCTTTCGGATATTATCAATTTCCCAAATACTTGGTGGCCGATAATATTCTCAAGAGAGTCTCGTACGAGTGTAGTATCGCGTATCAACTATTTCGGAATTACTTCCTTATAGCCATCGCACTACATCCTAATAAAGCCAAAGTGGGGGGAAAAGGTAATCTAAAAGTTCTCAGTATCACAGGCTCCCATATAGAAAGTAGCATTGTTTTCACGAATACTCGATCAACAATACTAACTCTCAGAAGGGCCTCTACTGAGCGGTAGTTTTCTCAAGTCAACTTGGTCGGGAATCAACTCCCTATAAGTCTCCTTGAATATACCACCATCCTATCATAAGTACGCTCACACGGGTATAGTGTTGTCTTACCACTCAAGATTCCCAAGATCCAACAGAGCACATATTTACAGGTATTCACAAATATAGCAAGTAATCAAACAAGATAGGCTAAACCCTCAAAGCATGAATCCCCAGTGAAGTCGCCATTTCTGTTGCGGTGAAAATTGGATATCAAGCTATTAAATTAACTTGAATCTTAATTCTTTTACAACCGAACTTGATTTTATCCAAAGGAAAGGTCTAAAGAAAGAAAAACCCTTTTCGCGATGTAACGACAACGCTAAAGAGATTCAGGGATCGGGGGTTGGTTATACCTAGGGAAGGTGTTATCACCCTAAGCATCTGTAGTACTCTACAGGAACCTTTTGTTTTATTGTTTGCTAAGTTTGTGAATGTTTGCTAAGGTTGGGATTGGGTTAAAGGATAAGTAAAGACCTAGATGGTTTTCTAAGTTTGCTCGCAAAGACATCGCATCTTCTGCCTACGTATCCTAACTAGGATAGAATCAGAGCAATCGTAGTTCAACTCACAAAGGATGAAGAACACTTGATTAGGATCAAGGTTTAAGAGGGAACAAACATGACAATGTTTTTGTGGAGTTTGACAAAACTCCCTAATCTAAGTTATAGCACTCAAAGGGAAAGTAAGAAATCATGACAATGATTCTTACATAGAGTTGACAAACTCTATCCTAGGGTCCTAGTTGAAGAACAATCCTAGTACAAGTGGGTTTATTAGACTTAAAGCAAAGTCTAATGGTTTCTAAAATAAGGTTAAAGTGACTTAAGAAAGTCAAGAGAAAGGTGAATGAGCTATCCATGACACATGGGTCAATGGAAAGACTTTTCCTTTGGAAGGAGAGAGGGGAGACAACTTGGATGAGAGCTAACAAGCTTCATAACTTTGGGGAAAGAAAACATTAAGTAGAGTAATTACATGATGAAGATAAATGTATGGTGACAACCATTAAATGAACATGTTAAATGATAAACACAAGATATGCATTGATGACAATCAAAGCAAATGAACAAGCAGGAAATGTACCGACAAATCGAGCTTAAGTAAATTCAACAGAGGGGACAAACTAAGCATGACAACAACCCAAACATACAATCCTATCATGTTGACTAAAAATTTAAGGAGATGAATGTGAACAAATATTACAAACACATACAAGTTTAGTAGCCAAGAAATTCAACAGTATACGTGAAAATGACCATAAAACATACTCAACTTGCAAGTGGTCAAAATGGATGAAAAATTGGGCAAACATGAAATTTTAAAATACTACATAAAAATAGACATAAAAACAAACACAATGCAAAAAGAATGGGTGCAAAATGATAAAAAAAAATGAGGGAGATATGATTTTTTGAAGTTTGGTAAAATAAATGGAAAAATGGTAAAAGGGTTGCCCTCCTCAGGGGTCGAACCCATGCACGCAAGGTCAAAGGCGCTTAGGTGACAAGTTGGTTACCACTGGGGTGGCTGTACATCCAAGTACAAATTCCACCCCATAAACATATAGGGCGTGTCTTCAAGGCAGCTGGGCAAGCCAAACACTCATCAAAACCAGTTTTGCATTTTGGTCACAACTTCTTCAATTTTCCATGGATTTGGGTGAAATTTTAGTCTAAATCATGTGGAATTTCACAAGGAATAAGATGGAATTTTTAGATTTTTGAAATTCCTCCTCCATTTTAAAACCCGGTAGCACTTGCTTTGGAGATGCTTGAAATGCATTTTGAAATGTAACTCATTCTCCAACCAATTTCAAATCAATGCAAACATACACACATGTCACAAATATGCTATTGAGTGATTTTAAACACCTAGACTGAGCTCACAGCAAATTGTAATGAAATGGCCTATCATGTTGCAACTTGGTGTTTGAGATGCATGATGATATGAATTTCTGATTCTAGGCACATACAAGTTAAATAAATGATATGTACATATCAAAAATATGTTGATGACTGCATTTACATAGAAAAACTGAGCATGATATGACTGTGGTGAAAAATGGTGTACAAGTTGCAATTTGTTATGAGTGAAATGCAAGTTGATGTCCAGTTTTAAGTCCAAATATTTTCAGGTTATTTGAGACATACACACACCTCATAAAAATGCTAATGAAAGATTTCCAACACAAATTTAGGTAAAAAACAAACAGTTGTGAAAAAATGTGTTCAAGTTGCAAGTTGTTGTGAATATGAGGCATGATGATGTCCAATTCAAGTTCTAGGCATACTTTGATCCAATAAGCCACATACACACATTGTAAACATGATAATGGATGATTTTGACCATAAAGATGGAACCTAAACAGACTGTGATGAAGAATGAGTTTTGAGTTGCATATTGGTATTATGATGATGCAGTAGGATGGTCAAAACCAGATTCAAGCACATTTTGGTCATATGAATCACATACATATCTCTCATATATACAAACAAGTGTGTCCAAGTAGGAAAATGGTTCAAACAGGGCTGATATGAAATTTGGTGAGTTAAATGCAAAATGATGCCTTTAAATGCAAGTTGGATGACCAATTCAGTTTCTATGCACAAATTGACCAAACTAATCACTTACACACATTGAAAATATGTTATGGGATGATTTTAAACAAAAGGTATGGCTCAAAACAGGCTGACATGAAAAGTGGTGATCAAAGTGCAAGTTTTGACAAGTGAAAAGCATCATGATGCTCAGTTTTGATTCTAGTCACATATTGATCAATCTAGTCATGTACACAAGTCATATATATGAAGATAAATGTGTTCAAACATAAAATGGAGTTCAAATCATGCTGTAGTGAAAATTGGCTGTCAAGTTGCAAAGTTAGGTTGTGAAATGCATGAAGATGTTCAAATTCAATTCCAAGCATTTTTAGACTGAAACAACCATATACACACCATACATACATGATATTGAATGAGTTCAAACACAATTTGAAGCTAAGAGAGGACTGTCATGAAAAATGAGGGTTTGGTTGCAAGTTTTGACATTTTGATGCAACATGAAAAAGTGCAGTTCAGCATTCTAAGCAAAATTTGATTAAGTTAACTTCACACACATATTGAATACATGATGTTGGATGAATTTGAGCTTAAATTTAAACACCTCTTGGCCTGAGATCACAACTGGTATGTGCATGACACAACTTATGCAAGACAAAGCATTTTATGAATGAACAAGCAAACCAAAGGGAAACAGCTCAAACCAAACATACATACTCACCATAATAATGATTTTAAGTGTGATTCAGCCCAACAAACAGATATAATGCAGTAATGACAGAATTTTGATACAAGACATACACATGACACATTTTCAACATAATGAGCTCAAAATGCCAAAACACGAAATTATGGTGTAAAGCAAAGATGGAGTGTCTACATACCTCTAGTAGCCTGTGTTGAGCAAGTTTGATCAATAAGAAACCCAGAGAAAACTTCAAATGCACCTAGCTTTGGAGATTTCTTCTTCTTGAAGCAATAATGAAAATTTCAAGACAGTTGGAGAAATAAACTCCACCAATGACCCTTAACACTTTGGACAGTTGAAAAATGATATATGTGAGGTGTTAGAGTGATTAAAACATCAAGCAAATTCCTAGAACAAGTTTTGGCAGATTTTGTGTATCATAGTCAAAGTAACTTGGTATGGAAGTTGACTTTTTGAATGAGGAGGTTTTTGAGGGGTTCAATGGTTGGAACACCTTCTATATCATATTTATGAGTTGTGGGGATGATGTTTGGTGAGTTTGAGTGTGGAGAAATGATTTTGGCAGCAATTGTAGCAAGGCAGATTTTGAAGCTTTTTTGGCAATTTTGTGAACTTGGTGATTTTGGATAAAAGTGTGAAAGGGTGGGAGCTTGATATTTCTATGGTTTTCAGAAGATCTCTTGTGTTTGGTATGAGGTGGTAGTGCCTCTATTTATAGGCAAATGGGGGTAGTGGGCAGATTTGGAGATTTCCTTCTTAAGAAGGAAAGGTTTTCATTTTTTGAATCCAATCTCAAAAAGAGCTTTCTTGGCTGATAGGTAAGCTTAAGTTAGGCTTCATGATGAGTTTGAAGTGTCTAAAACCAGGCTAGAAGGCATAGGTTGATGGCTGGTTCATATTCTACTTTCCACCTCATGCTTGTCCTTGATTTCAAATGCAAGTTGCAAGCCCACTTGCAGACTTGGAAAATTCACTTTCCTCTGCATTTTCATTGTATTTCCATGCTACAAAGTTTCTACATATCAGATAAAACATGTTTCAAAAGCTGAGATTGGCCCAATTGATCAAAGGAATGATTTTTGAAAGTTTGTCAATGTGGGACTCAAGTGTGAAAACACCAACTTGCCAAATCCATAACTCTCAGCTCAAAAATGCTATTGAGATGTGCTAGTACTTTTTAGAAAGCCCTAAAATAGCTCTAAAACATTCATGTTTTCATGAGTTTCAAATTCTCAAAGGAGCTTGGCCAAAAAGCCTCTCAAAGTTGCTAAAAAATGAGCTTAAAAGTGAAAATTTCAAAGTCCTTTTCCCTTCTCAAAATGAATTTGATCATAACTCCAAATATATGCATTTTCTGATCATGGACCACTTAGGGACTTTTTTAGGATTTGTCAAGAGCTTTCTAATGAGATTTGAACCACTTCATTTGGATGTGTGGTTAAGGAGTTATGGTTTAGCCCCTTTCAAAACCCTAATTTCCCGATTTTTCGATTACTCCTTCATCCTTGATCCAATGGTCCTGAAAATTGATGGGAAAGTGTAATATGACATAAGGATCATTTTTGATTCACACTTTGAAGTCCAATTCCTTAAATTTGAAGAGTTGACTTTTCGGTCAACCGTACGATCGACCGGTGACTACCGAGTCGCCCGTTGACACTCTGGACCTCTTGAGACTTTGATACTTCTTGAATGAACTTTATTAAGCTATATGAACTTCACGGATCATAATCCAACCATTAAAACACCTTCCAACACTAAAGTCAAACTACAGTTGACTTTTACCAATCAAAAAACGCTAATCAGGTGCCCTGAAATGCACTGTTCTTGATTCTGGGGTAACAACCTCAAATTGGATTCTCAATTGACATCATATGATACCCTTGATCTTGTTTCATGATTGAATTATCCTAAAACTTTGATTGATCACAAACCCTGAAGCTTCGATTTGACTGTACAAAACCCTTATTCATCTGTAACTGGACAACGACAAACTTGCACTGGGTTACGGTTAGATAATTCATGAGTATGCTCCTAAAATGATAATGAGAATCTAAGGGGTCAAAATTTGGAGTGCAACAAGCTCCGTCGAAAACCAACTTCCACTGAGATTTAATCTCAGGACCCTCATCAAGCAAAGGCTCATCGCAGTCCTTCATCTTCAGAAACATGACGTCTTTGTTTGGAAATTTAAACTTCACCAGCTGATAATCTTCAATTGGTTTTTCAGCAAGATATTCCAACAGAACACTTCCCTTGATGGATTTTTAGGAAACATACTAAATATCATAGTCTGTTAAAACCATTTTCCATCGATCAATCCTTCAGGAGAGTGCTTTCTTTTCAAACACGTACATGATCGAATCTATATTTGAAATCAACAGGGTTGTGTGGTTTAACATGTACTGTCTCAAACACTTAGCAGCTCAAGCGAGCGCACAACATGTTTTTTCCAGCATCGAGTGCCTTGACTTGCAATCAGTGAATTTCTTACTCAGGTAGTAAATAACGTGTTCTTTCCTACCTGTCTCATCCTGTTGACCAAGCACACGTGCCATTGAATTCTCAAGAACCGTGAGGTACATTATCAGAGGTCTCCCTGCAACTTGAGGCATGAGTATTGGAGGTTCCTGTAAATACTCTTTTATTTTTTCAAACGCCTTCTGGAAATTTTCATTCCACCTAACCACTTGATCTTTCCTTAACAATTTCAATATTGGCTCGCACGTGGCTGTAAGGTGAGATATGAACCTTGCAATATAGTTCAACCTCCCTAGGAAACCACAAACTTCTTTTTCTGTTCTCGGCTCAGACATTTCTTGAATAGCTTTTACATTGGCAGGATCTACCTAAATACCCCTTTCACTAATAATGAACCCCAATAGCTTTTCAGATCTCACCCCGAAGGTGCACTTGTTAGGATTCAACCTCAGCTTGAACTTCCTCAATATTTCAAACAGTTTCAAAATATTTACCAGATGTCCTTCCTCCGTCTGTGACTTCGCAATCATGTCATCAACATAGACCTCGATCTCCTAATGAATCATATCATGAAAGAGAGTCACCATCACCCGCTGATAGGTTGCCCCAACATTTTTCAATCCAAAGGGTATCACTTATAACAAAAAGTTCCCCAAGGTGTAATGAAAGTAGTTTTCTCCATGTCCTCTGGGGCCATCTTGATTTGGTTATACCCAGAGAATCCATCCATGAAGGAAATCACAGAATATTGAGCGGTGTTATCAACCAACATGTCAATGCGGGGAAGCGGGAAATTGTATTTCAGGCTCACTTTATTCAGATCTCTGTAGTTAACACACATCCTGACCTTTCTATCTTTTTTAGGCGCAGGAACAATGTTAGCGAACCACGAAGGGTAATTCATGACAGCAAGAAAACTAATGTTTAACTGCTTCTAAACTTCTTCTTTAATCTTGACTGCAATGTCCGACCTCGTCCTTCTCAATTTCTGCTTGACTGGCGAACATTCTTCTCGGAGCGGCAACCGATGTACCACAATATTTATATTCAGCCCAGACATCTTCTCTTGACCAAGCGAAGATATCTTTATACTCACAGTGCATTTCAGCCAATCTTCTCTTGACACTATCTTCCAAAGAAGCCCCAATTTTGACCTCTTTCTTGTCTTCTTCAGCATCCAGATTGATGGCTTCAATTTCCCCCTGATGAGGCACAATGACCCTTTCCTCTTGCTTTAAAAGTCCGGCTAACTCTTTGGGTAGTTCACAGTCTTTACCAGTCTCTTCTTCAGCTTGATAAATGGGATTATCAAAGTCATATTGAGCCATAGCTGAATTAGAATCGATGGTATCTGAGAGAAAATACCTGCATGGTTGATGTTTATGTTTACTATGAAATGTAAACAAACAAAACGCATTACCATTTTTCTGTTAATAAAATGCAAAAACTAGAAAAAAGAAAAACAGGGATCACAATATTTGAATGCAAAAAACATCCTTTATTTATGATAATGTACAAATAACAAAAGGCCCCATAGATGGGTCACTACGTCTTGGGCAGAACGTAGGACTGAGCATTATCAAAATAGTGAAAATTACTCTGCAGTAGTAACATGAATGACTTCCTTAATAGTCCAGTTGTATAGGTTCTAGCAAGGAGCACATGGACGAATCCAAGCATCCATGTCGTAGCCGCTATCACCTTCATCGTCCCCTATGGCAAGAATCCTGTCAAATATGACTCCACCACTGGTGAATCTAACAGGTCCCTTGTATCTCAGAGGGTCTTGAGAAGAACTGGAAGGCTTGAACCCTAGGCCGAATTTTTATCATGTTGATGGGAACATCAAGCACCTGGCCCCACCTCTACAAAGATCTAGATTCAATGATAGCACGGGCTTCCTTGAAAGACGACATGGAAACCTTTGGGCTTTTGACTTTGACAGGAGGCTTCTCCTGAATCTGCACTACTTCAAAGGCTTAACAGAGCATTTTCTGGATCTCCCCATCCACCTCAACATACTTGAAGGATGACAGATGGTTGACCATGATATCCTCTTTACCGCATACCGTAACAACCTTTCCATCCATCATGTACTTCAGCTTCTGATGCAAGGTTGACGTAACTGCTCCCACAACATGAATCCATGGTCGGCCAAGCAAGCAGTTGTATGTTGGTTGGATATCTATTATGTATAAAGTTGCATCAAAGGTCTCAGGTCCAACCTGAATTGGCATGGTAATCTCTCCAAATACAGACCTCTTTGAGCCATAAATTGCTCTCACTACCAAATCACTTGGTGTAAAAATCAACCTCTGAGTATCCAATTTCGTTAACGTCTTCTTGGGTAGCATGTTGAGTGACGATCCTGTGTCAACCAGGACATGAGACAACAATGATCCTCTGCACTCCATGGAAACATGTAAAGCATGGTTGTGATTTCTCCTAGAAGGAGTCAAATCCAGGTCAGTGAAACCTAAACCAGTGCCAGCATTGACGTGCGCCACAACCCCTTCCAATTGGTTAACTAAAATTTCTTGCGGTACATAAGCTGAATTCAAAATCTTCAACAAAGCATTTCAGTGTGCCTCACAACACAGCCACAAATACATAATAGAAATCTTCAAAGGAGTTTGATTTAAGTGATCCACAATTTTGTAATCACTTTTATGAATGAGCCTCACAAACTCCTCGGCATCTTTAGAGAATGAACTCTCACCACCAGCATGTTGATGTGCACTCTCCTCAACCACTGCTTTCCCGTTTCCCTTATCAGTCTTGTCAGTATTAGACTCTGGTGGGGAAAAGACTCTTCCGCTTCGAGTGATCCCACCTGCACCCATTATGTTCTCAATAGTAGAACCACTATAAGATGAACTAGTCAACTCTTGTTTCTGCCCGTTATAGAACACTTCTGCCCCATAATTCTAAGGGATGTCTTTGGTGCTCTCATACGACACGAGTCCTGGAACAATAATGATCACTAGCACTGGCCTAGTAGGCGCTGAAATGTTAATGGTCTGGTAAGGAATTAAAATTATGGCAATATCTCTCCCGTCATTACTAACCCCGTCATCAATATCTTCCCTAACAACTCTGTCAAACTGTAGATAACCATCGTCAATCAATTTCTCTATACCATTCCTCAAAAGATCACAGCCTTCGCGTTGCACTTCACATTCTGAACAATCTATAGAACATCCTGGGAATACTCCCCCCTTCAGCAAATTGTCTTTCACGAAACCCAACGGAGTCATCAAATCCTCAATATCTGTTATCAGGTTCAATCTTCCTCTATCAATAACAACATTCGCCCTTGCCACACCATGATTTGGCATTGCGTTATGGTTCATATTAGGCCCCTCATTGGTAATGTTAATAGCCTTTGAGTCAAGCAAGTCCTAAACCATGTGCTTGAAGGCTTTATAGTTATCAATATTATGGCATGGGACGCCCGAATGGAAACCGTATCTCGCATTAGCATCATAACCAGGAGGAGGGACTCCAGTTAAAGGTGCCAAAGTTCTATTTTGAATAAGCTACAACTGCAGTAGATGTTGCAACAATTGTGAGTACGGCATCGACGGAGTCTCAAACACTCTGTTTGTCATTCTCTATCTGCCAACGTAAGGTCGTGGAGCATTAACTTATTGCTGAGGTGAAGCCGGGATGGCTACAGTAGCAACTTGTTGATGATACTGAGATTGTGATCTACCTTTACCCTTGTGAGAAATAGAATTATCATCCCCTTCCCTCTTCTTAGGGTTTGTTGTATACATTTTCTTCATTCCTCCTAAAGAGGATCCACTACCATTTGGAATTTTCCCAGACTTAATTCCACTTTTCACTCTCTCACCTGCCATCACCAAGTCAGAAAAACATGCAGACATACAACCTATCAACTTCTCATAATACACCCCAGGAAATGTAGCCATAAATATGTCAGTCAATTCCCTCTCCACCATGGGAGGCTGCACCCTTGCTGCTAATTCCCGCCACCTCTGGGCGTATCCTTTGAAGCTCTTGTTGTTTTTTTGTGACAAACTCTGCAATTGCACCCTGTTCGGTGCCATATCACTATTGTACTGATAGTGGAGAACAAAGGCCTCGACTAATTCTTTCCAGCTTCGGATACAGGTTCTCTCAAGCCCATATACCATTCTATAGACGCTCCTGCAGACATTTTTCTGAAGTATTCCTGAATATGTACTCTAGGACAGGTTGTCCCTTTGTACTTGTCAAAATAAGGTACCTTGAACTTCGGGGGAATTCTGACCCCTGGAACTAGACCAAGATCTGACATATCGAGACCCAAAGAATTTTGGTTCTCATAAGACTTCATCTTCTCCTCTATCAGTTTAAACCTCTTATCAGCTTCAGAAGGAAAACCACCCTTCATATCTCTCATAGAAAAGACGTCATCTTGATGATCTTCCCATTAAGGGCCAGCAGCCTCGTGCACTGTGCACACACTTCCACCAGCAACATTACCAACTTCATTAACAACACCTCATCCCGGAGGTATGACAACAGTAGGAATATTAGCGCCTTGTAGAACAAAACCACCAATAGATGGAGGAATGACACCAGATACTCCATACAAAACACCTTCTTCACCGATCGGTGCTATTAGAGGTTGGACCAGAGTCCTCAATTGTTCCTGTCTGTTGGAAACATTTTGTATAAGCTCCATAAACTGAACCATGCGAGCCCTAACTTCCTGCAATTCAGCCTAAACCTGATCCTTAATCCTTTGTTGATTCCCTCGAGTTGAGTATCTATGGAAATTGAATTTCTTAATCCTATTATTGAAGAAAACCAAGAAGAGATAAGAACAAAAGGCCATTGCAGACACCTGCGATGCAAATGAAAATGTAAACATGTCTATTTATTTATAAGGAGAGCCCCCCTTGATTCCGGTTTCAATAAACATGAACAGTAGAGATGGATAAAAATACCATAATAATCTTCTCATATATCAAGTAAAGCTGAGACAATACATATCAACAAATGAGAAAGATCCGAATACAAAAAGGTATTGATCCCATCCAACAGATCTGGTGATGATCAAGATACAAAAGAAGAGAAACTACTATGACATATCATATGACGATCCTCCCTAACAACCATGCTTCTTGCTCCAGGTCTGAGCCTCCTTAAGCATTGTCTTCGTGTCTGGATGATCTGGTCTGGCAACCAATTCTTTGATGAGGATGTCCCTTTTGTGTATAACATCCCTGAGATATTGATAAGACTCCTACCAAGCATCTTCACAAAAGGCGTCTTCCAACCCGGGTTTCTTCAAATCTTCTTGAATCTTAAGCTCTTCAAGCACAGATAGAGTCTCATGGAGTTTTTGCTCACTTGTGCATCTACGGGATGATTCTACCATCACTTCTCTTTCTCTGACCTTAAGTTGTGCCTTCAGCTTATCAATCTGACTGCGAAACTGGTCTTCCCTATTCTTGTTAGCAGTTACCGTAGCATTCCATTGCTCATTGAAATTGATTATCTCCAAATACGCTCTGTCTAAATCCTTCTTTCTATGCTTTAAAATTTTATTAGTACTCTTCAGATCCTTACCGATTTGCTCTTGCACCCTGATCTCCTCAGATAGCTCCTTCTCCAGCTTGGTTAAAGATTATGACTTCATCTTATCCAAGTAAACAACTTCACCTCTATCATGCTTCAACTGACTGATCTCCTTTTTCAACTCTTCATTCTCTTTGTGCAGATCTTCTTTTTTTGCCCAAAGCTTGTTGTACCTCAGGATATCAATAGTTGTAGGTTGCTCAATGACCAAAGGATGCAAGGGCTCCTCAATAGAGAAAAGCAATATTACATCCTCAACCCTCTTCTGGATCTATTCCACGTATGGATCGTAGGCCCAACAATCACTCTTTCCTAAAGAAAGCTTCCCCCTCTTGTGGATTTTATCCCACGCATCAACGAATCTCACCAAAATACCAGGATCAGCTGCGCCAGTAAAGTACAGAGATTCATGCACTTCTTCATCCTTCGGAGGTCCCCTCAAAGCATACCCAAGTTGTCTGACGGTGAGAAAAGGTTTGTAGTTAATCCCCCCTTTCCTTCCCATAAAAGGCACATTGGGAAAGCTACCACATCTGAAGAAAATTTCCTTACCAAGCAAATCTCAGACGAACCAGACAATATCTTTGGTTGTCAAACCCATGAGCCTCTTAGACCATTCAGATGAATTCCTCGAGTCCACAAAAGCTCCAGAATGAGGAAGGTGATCTATAAACAACTTGTGGAAGAGTGGTGTGCAACAAGAAACAATCTTTCCTCTTCTCTTCTCATTCTTATAGTGAACTGAATGATATAGGTCTCCTAGAAGAATGGATAAAGGATTCCCGAAAGTGAAGATATGAAAGGTATCCATATCAATGAAATCCGGTATGTTAGGAAATAACACAATGCCATAGATACACAAAGCCAAGACAACCCTAAAAACCACCCAACAACCCTCTGGAGCATACCTCCAGGCTTTGTCCACCAAGAAAGATAAGATAAAGCCAGAAACTCCATTTCTGCTGACGACATAATCAACCAACTCAGATACACTCAAATAAAGAGTGACAGCCAACTTCTCGAGATCGGGTTCTTCCTCTGGACGAAATAGTGACACCTCATCTTGGATTGGAACTCCCAAAATAAAAGCAAACTCTTCCAAAGTCGGAACCAACATATAATCTAGGAAGGTGAAACATCGTAGCGGTGGGTATATAAAACTGTAATAAAGCGTGAATGGCTCCTTGAACATAATTTGTGACCTTACGGACATGACTCAAAATCCTCCCATAATCCCTTCTGAATAACTCAAGAACGCTAGGATCAACTATAGCAATTAGATCAAATAAAGGTCCCAACTCAGGTGTGTCGCAACTGCGAAAAACAACCGGTGGAAAAACAGAAGAGTCGCCACTTTCGTTATTTATCCCAAAGAGAGGGAAAGGAAATGATCGGAAAAACCTAAAGAAAAAGGGAAAGACAAGGTCATCGCAACCATGTCTGGATTCAGGAGTCAGTTACGCAAGGGGAAGGTATGAGCACCCCTCACGTCCGTCGTACTCGACGGGATCCACGCATGTTGTCTATCTAAGGGTGTGTTGAAACTATCTAGCTAAAGGATTAGGGACAAAAGAAAAAGAAAAGAAAAGTGACTCGGCAGAGCATCGCCGCTATGCGCCTACGTACTCCCTCGTGCAATGGGAAAGTCAGAGTCAACGTAGTTCGGGAAACTACGGGGGGAATTGCTCGCCAAGACGTCGCGTCTTGTGCCTACGTATTCTCATCTAGCATGAGAAATCAGAGCAAAACGTAGTTCAGGCTAACTACGGGTCGAAAGGGTGTTCTCGATCACACGGGGGTGAGAGAAAAGGTTGACGATACTAGCGTACGCATTCTAGCAGTTAGGTGTATGTTGCTCGACCATTGGAGACTTAGGCGTTACCTGTTTGCGGTAGAACGGACGTAGTATGTCGTGGTTTAAAGGTATGGGGACCTGCGGGAACTAGAACTACGGTCTGGTCTCAATTGCGCTAGGGCAAGAGAAAGGAAAGATTAGTCGTCAGCGAGAAAGTCTCGATCGCATGGAAGCGAGAGAACAGGGAAGTTAGTTGTTAGTGTGCTTGCTAGGATATCGCATCCTATGCCTACATATTCTCGTCTGGTATGATAAATCAGAGCAGCTGTAGTTCAGCTAACTACAGAAGAGCGGGTCTCGATTGCACGGGGGCAAGAGAAGGGATCTCAATCGCCAGGACACGAGAGAAAAAGGGAGAAGTCTCAATCGCTAGGATGCGAGAGAAAAGGCTTGGAATGGGACGCACACGCAAAGTCCTAAATGTAGGAGCGAATGCGTCGCATATCACCCAAAGGGTGTACACTAAACACTCTAGACGAGTGAGAGGAAGCCCCCCACTTATCATTTCCCACGTATCTAAAGCTCACAACACTCGACGGTTGAAAAAAAAGATGAAAGAAGTGAAATAAAAACAATGTTACCGAACGAAGTGGTTCCGTTGATCCTTGACTTTTGCGTGCAAATTCCATTTCCAAGCTCTATTCTTGTATCCTTGATGATGACATTTCGAATCAGAACCGATGTGACGCTGAACCGTCATAATTCGACTTATAAAAGAAGTCAAACCCCAAGAGGTAGCGTATTGATACCCGTGTCAAAGACAAGATGGAGAAATGATATTGAGAATCATTCTCCGATTGAATCATGTCACACGGACAACACAACAGAAAAGCAAAATAAAATCAGAAAAAGAAGAAAAGATGAGGAGAGAAAAAGCTGTCTCGGATCCTACATCATCCATCAACAAGTTGATTTATAATGGTTTACGGAAGTCTCGTCATCGACCTACAAAAATGAAATGGTGAGAAAAAACCAATAACAAATGGAAATGATATTCTACTTCTAAAATTGGCGATAAACTCCTAATAGAAAAATCTAAAGAAATTACAAGGAAATTGCATATAGAAAATAAAATGAAAAATCTAAATAAAACTCTATAATATCTATAATTCCCTAAAAAGAAAATAGTACCTAAAAAATAGAATATAAATTCTATGTGAAAAATATATGCATAATATTCTAAGAAAATAAACTATAATTCCTAAAAGAAAAAAAAGAAAACAGTATTTACATAATAATACAAAACCAATACAAACAGGGGGGACAGTAGCAGGCCAGGGGTGATAATCCAGCAGAAAAGAAATTGGGCTTTAGCCCAACAACACAACAGCCAAAAACACAAAAGAGGAAATGGAAGGTGCATAACAGAAACGGAGGGTGTGCGACCAGAATACAATTGGGCTTAGCCCATTAACCAGCAAAGAAGAAAACAAACAGGAAGGGGAGGTGCATAATGAAATGGGGGGGTATAGCCTTCAGCAAAAACCATTGGGCCAAACAAAGCCCACTAAACGCAATCTAGAGAGTCTCACGGAAGTCCCCTTCATCTTCTTCATTTTGTCCAAAACGAAACCCTAGCTTCTTCTCTTCCTCAACTTCCGCCGTCACCGACCACAAAACCACCGTCTCAAATCTTCTCCGTCTGAAACCTCCCTCATCTTCGTCTCAAAATCGAGCTTACCAAACACGAACCCTTTTCTCCGTTACCTCAATCTTCTCGTTCACTCTCTGTATGTGATGGCTTCGTGAAAATGGCGAAGGATCTTCAAAGCTTTATTGTTGTGAGCTTCTGAAAACGTATGAATATGGCGCAGATTCGAAGTAAATATAGGAAAAGGTTATGAATGTTAACGGTGATGTCAATGGAAGCTTGAGGTTCACGAAGAAGATCCGTGGCGTTTGGACTTGGAGATTTGTGAAGTTCACTATTGTTCGTTCGCGAACGAAGATGTATCAGGGGAAAAAGATGAAATCTGGAGTTTCTTGTTGAAGGCTGGGTGATGATGTTTGAAGGTTGGCGAGATCTGGATGAGCGAGTTGAAGATCTTGGTGAAGGTTGATGAAAAAGCTGATGAAAATCTGGGGAATTGGCGAAGGTGGGATGAAGAGCTTTGAAGATCTTGATGGATATACGAGGGATCTGGATGAAAAACGTGATGAACATTTGAAGTTGCTGGAAGTTTCTTGGAGATCTGGAAAACATGGTTGAAGTTTTGTGAAGATTCGTGTGGTGTTGATTTGAGTTGTTTGAAGAAGTTAACGGAATATCTGAAGAAGGTTGTGGATGATGTTCGACTATGGTAGATCTGGAGAAGAATTTGGATCATGCATTTGAAGATCTGGAATGTTGATGGGTATGATTATTTGGAAATTTGTAGATTTAGAGAGAAAAAGTTATGATGGATGAAGAATTTGGAAAACGTTATGAACACGATGAGTTCGCATGAAGATTGATGAACGTATGAAGATTGAGGGAGAATGTGGAAAATCATGAAGAACAGGATGAATATTGATGATTGAATCTGGAAAATTAGTGAAGATTGATGAAGATATGAAGAACATTGGTGAAGTTTGTATGAAGTATGAAGAAATTCTGGAAAAGTTTGAAGGTGATATGAACATGATGAAGAAAAAACTGGAAAAATTGTATGAACATGAAGAACACAGATGAAGATTTCACTGAGACTTTGGGGTTTCTGGCGAGTTTTCCGGTGTATTTTGATCCGTGTGATTTGTCCGGCGGAAGTGGAGTAGTGTTTGCATGGGGATGCGAGGTGGCATTCAATGAAGAGAGAGAACACTGTGCACATGCTATTTATAGCCTGACACATGGCCTGCGAAAAGCTGCACAATCAGACTGAATTAGTGATTAAGCTGACAGATTAGTTGACTAAAAACAATTAATTAATTAAAGTAACAGTTAATTATGATGCTGAACCAAAATATTAATACAAGCTGAAGATTAATTAAACTAACTAAAATAAATTGAAGACAAATTTGGTTGATAATAAAAGCTAATATAATACTAAAAAAGAATGCAACGTGTCCCTCAAAACAAATCAGTTCAATTAAAATAAACTAAATAAACCTAGGCAATTAATATTCTAATTAAACCCTATATCCAATTCTAATATCTAAATTAAAATTCAATCTAAAAATGTAAATCAAATTAATCTAAATAAAATTTAAAACCACTCTAAAATAATAAAACCCTAATATATTCTAAAAAAACAATTAATTCTAGAAAACTATTTAAAATCTATTTTCTAAGTCAAAATTAAGGAATAAATTCTAGAAAATGCTAATAAATCCAACGAAAATCAATTAAATCAAATAACAAAAAAAAGTGAGAATGTGCTGAAATAAACGGTAAAAACCGGACACCGAAATATCCTCAAAAAATAACAGCGTAGACCGAATCACCGGGAAGAGCACAAACTCCACAACAAAACTTGCTTATTCGAACTGGTTTGAATCTCCTGAGACGCGAGAAAGGGCTGTAATCCCGATAAAATCAATCTGGCTAAAAAAAAGCACAGTATGCGGTATGCAGATGCAAATGCCAAATGAAACGAAACATAAGCCAAACGGCTTGGACCTGAAGGGTTGAGAAGCGAACGACTTCCAAACATTCAAAGGTAGAAGATGATTGAATACCAAAGAACCCAGAAATTTGCCAACCGCAAAAATAGAACTGCAAACTCTGATAACGGGACAAAAATCTCCGGAAGTAACTGCATAATGATAAGCATCTGACATCGCCGCCAGCCATTCACAAAGTTGATAAACATCTGATCCAAAACTCACATCGTCTAAGGATAGACGGAGAGAACACCATATTCAAAAACCACATCGTCTACGGGTAGACGGGAGGAAAAACCAAAGTCACATCGTCTGAGAGTGGACGGAAAGCAAATATCAACACTCACATTGTCTAAGGGTAGACAGGAAGAAACATATCCAGCATTCACATCGTCTAAGGGTAAACAGGAAGAAAACTATATCGGGAATCATATCCAAATCTCGCATCGTCTAAGGATAGACGGAGAAAAAAACCACAACCAAAACTCACATCGTCTAATGGTAGATGGTAAGAAATATATCCAACATTCACAACTCACTTCGTCTAAGGATAGACGGAAAGAAATATCATATCCGCAAAAATCACATCAGCGAACTTTAGAACTCTTTCGTCAATAGGAATCGACGGCCAGAAATACCAAATCCACAAATCACGTCCAAGAAATTCAGGATCCTTTCGTCAATAGGAATCGACAGAAAGCAATATCCAGAATACCCAAAATCCACATCGTCTAATGGTAGACAAAAAGAAAACTTGTCCGAAGAACCACCTCGTCTAAGGGTAGACGGGAAGGAAACTTGTCCAAAAGATCAAATCATCTAATGGTAGACGAAAAGGCACCCAAATACTCACATCGTCTAAAAGTAGACGGAAAGACACCAAATTCTCACATCTCCTAGGGATAGACGGAAAGTCACCGCTGAAAGCTGGATAACATGCACTTGATCCCTTCACATTGTCTCAGGATAGACAGCAAGAAAACCAATACTCACATCGTCTAATGGTAGACGGGAAGACTCCAAATACGTCTGCGTTGTCCAAGGATAGACAGAAACAATACTCACATCGTCTAATGGTAGACGGGAAGACACCAAAACCGCACTTCAAAATCGTTCATCGAATTGCAGAATTCTTTCGTCCATAAGAGTTGATGGAAAGAAAATATCTTCAAAGGGCCACATCGTCAATAGGAATTGACAGAAAGAAAACCATCTTCAAAGAGCAATATCGTCAATAGGAATTGCCAACAAGGGAAACCAAACATTCTTCAAAGAGTCACAGCGTCAATAGGAATTGACAGCACGAAAACCCTCATAAAACGCCATTTCATCCAATAAATGGAAAGAAAACCATGTCTGAAGCTCACGTCGTCTAAGGATAGACGGAGAGAAAAACCTGCTGGGGAAACACGTCGTCAATAGGGATTGACGGAAAGAAAATTTGCTCGAAGAAACACATCGTCAATCGGGATTGACGGAAAGAAAATTTGCTTGGGGATGTCATCATTAGAGGACTGATGGACAAAGAATAACCGACGTATGATCTGAAACCCAAATAAACCGATAAACTGTCTGAACAAAGCTGCTGGATAAATGCCCCTGTATTGATTGCGAAGTGATTCAAGTTGCCCCGGAAGCCTGACAGAAACTGGCTTATGCTTCGAATGCATATGCGTATGTTTGAATATGGCGTAATGCTCCATACGAAATGGAAATGCTACGCATTTGAGGATGAAATGCAAGGATGATGCAAATATGATAACTACATGCAAAGATGCAGATGCAGGCTCGAGCTGCTAGGGAAAGCTGGAGACAGCGGAACATTCCAGCAAAATAAATGCTAGAAAGGTGAAACCAACTCCGCTGGGGATAACCAGATGTGCCCAGTACGATCAGACTCTAGTGGGGATAGCTTACACGTGCCAATGATGATTGGACTTTTGCTGGCGAAAATAGACGAAGTCTTCCGGCGTACCAAAAGGAATTGGATTTGCAAACGATCAGGTACGACTGATGCTGAAAAAATACCCTGTCTGAACTCAGAGGTTTTGGTTGAAGGGTCAAGGGATAGTAACATGACTTCCCGACATCCGTCTTGCACTTGAAAGTTGACTGAAACCTGCTTGAACAGCTCTTGAAGACATGGAGAGGAACAATTCCTACGCTTCCAATTTTGCCCCATCCCGTGGGATCTCTATGGGAATGTTCCTCAAAAGGAAATCTGAAATCTCTGTACCCTGTTGGTTTGAGATGAACTGCCTCAGCATCATGAACCTCGGAGTGGTGCTTCACATTAACTGCCCCACGGATAAGGAATAACTTTTGCGCTCTTAGGGTGGCGTGCCCCAGCCTTGAAGTGATCTGCCCCTGACTGGATGATCTGTGGGGAAATAGTCTTGATTGACTTCGAGAGATTTATCGAATCTCGACCTGATTGTTTCATATTAACTGACTTCTGGATGGCTGACTCCCATGATACGATCACTCGATATAACTTGCCCCAGTTCAATGGAGTATTCAGGCCATCCGCATTCTATCCTGATCAATGTTTCCATTGTGGAAACTTTCCCGCTGTCAAATGTTTACTCGCAAGTAAAACAAGTTATCCTACATAAAAGATATATTAAATGTAATGCATATGACAGTTTTGACATTCCAATCTGTTCACTGGAGAAATATTGTGACATAAAATGAACAAATCATTTATCATGATGTCAACATTAGTACAACACTGTAAGAGGAATCCTTTTAGGAGTCAGTTTCGATGCGATCTTTACCGAAGTATGCTTTTGAAACAAACCTGATTCAATTAGGACTTTTTCAGGTTGTAACTTGGTCGGGTTCACGGTTTACAAGAAAAGGATAAAGGCTCAAAGTTTATTTTAACCCACCCATTCTCCGTGATGTTCTCCAATCCTATATTCAGGTAATTCGACGCTAGCGCTCACCTCTCAGAGGTTGAATGACAGGAGTGTTGGTTCGGGAAACCACACGTTTTTTGGGAGTGACAGTCACTCGCTTTTTCGTCTTTGGTGCCTGAATCACACGACTTATTTTTCATCATCATTTTTTGATTTCCCTAACTTTTGCCTGGACTGACTCTTTCGAGTTTCTTTTGATTTCAAAAGTCCAGCGGGATGCCCTAATTTTTTCCTAAGTCGCTTGTTTTCAAGATTCGACTTAAGGGGCTTTGTTATCTCTTTTATCTTTTAATTCTTTTTCTTTTCAAACAAATCGTGTGACACCGGCTTTTCTGACTCTTTGGGGAATAACGTGACTGTTTCACTCCTTATCGGCAAGGTTTAACCACTGTGATTCTTTAGGCACGACCTATACAGGTGTGATTTATCCTCGAACGGGAACACTACTATTGCAATTTGGATGCTCGGTCCAAATAGCTGACACCTACCCTGCCCCAGGTTAATATTTTAGGGTTTTTCGTTTTCAGAAAGAAACTCTTACTACTAGGATCAAAGGGGTTGACAAGGGATTATCATCCTTATATCTCCGGTGTTTGGGAATTTGAAACAATGCCTGTACATCATCAGCATATTTTATTTCAAAAGCATACAATCGGAAGCTTGCGTGTCTTTAAACTTCTTCATCCACCCCGGATTCCGCTTAAACAAGCGATAGACATCTGTAAAAATCAATTAGTGAACACGAATAGATTTAATCAAAACATGCATATTCATTTCATTATCAATGGAAAACAACAAGTTTTACAAATGAGTTTGCACTTTAATAGAAAAGAAACTACAAATGTAAAGAAATGACATAATAAAAAGAAATTGCCAGCTTCGGGGAACTGGGATTTCAAGTCTTGATTTGCTATTGAACCAGCCATCCTCAGTACTGCTCGTCGAAGTTAGTCTGATACTCTTCTGAACACCTGCTCTCAATAAACTCTCCCATAACATTGACTGCTGAACCCACCTAACTGGTTGAAGAAGAATCATTGATCTGGATACCCTGAGCAGTGACAGAGAACATATTGGAGTCAAGCAGTGCCTGCACCTTGCTCCTAAGCACCTTACAGTCCTCAGTTGAATGCCCCTGTGCCCTAGCATGGTACTCACAGCGGGCATTGACATCAAAACCTGGAGGATACAGAGGAATCTCTGGACTAATCTTCTTCGGCACTATCAACCCACCTCTGATTAAATCCGAAACATTTGACTGTATGACATCGGCAACTGAGTGAAATACCTTTGTGGCTTCCTTGGTCTCCGTCGGGCGTGCTAACGCGGTTGATGACGGTAAGATTGCTGACTCTGAAGGGGAACAAATACCTGACACACAGACCCAACGGGTTGCTGACTTTTAACACTCGAAGTATCAGAAAACTGAATCTGAGGTATAGGAGATTCCAGGATAACATCACTTTCTTTCTCCCATTCTTCTTGAGAACAGATAACTGATTCACTTTCATAAACTGAAGTATCTGAGATGTCTCGAATTTTTCCGTTCTTGATTCCACTCTCGATACGTTCACCCATTTTCACCAAGTCAGCAAAGTTTGATGTCCCACTACCAACCATCTTATCAAAGTAGTGCCCTTGCAAAGTACCCATGAATATGTCGACCAATTCTCTGTCCAGAACTGGTGGTTGAGCGCGAGCTGCGAATTCTCTCCATCTTTGCACATATCCTCTGAAGGATTCATTGTCCGCCTAAGATAATTCTCGCAACTGCATGCGACTGGGAGCCATGTCAAGGTTGTAGTTGTACTGCTTCACGAAGGCATTGGCTAAATCTAACCATGATCTGATGCAATCACTCTTCAACTTCATATACCAATTTAACGATGCTCCACTCAAACTATCCTGAAAACAGTGAATCATAAGCTGGTCATTGTGGACATGTGAAGTCATTCTTCTGCAGAACATTACCAAATGCTGCTTCAGACAACTATCTCCTTTGTACTTCTCAAAATTTGGCATTTTAAACTTCGGAGGCATCACAAGGCCCAACACCAAACACATGCTCGAAGCATTCAGGTTAAGAGTATTCTGACCCATCAAGGCATCAAGCTTTTCATCCAACAGACGACATTTTTCCATAAACTCAACAGTCTGTGAGTCTTTAGTATTAACCTTTGGAACAGTCCTATGAACATCTGGCATAGAGAATGTGAAGCTCTGATAGTCTGTGTCATGAAGAGAAGAAGAATCTCTATCTCTGGCAATAGTATGCTCTTCAACAGGAATCTACGTAGGCTGAGCTTGAGTAACATTGTTTGACTGGAATCCTCTGAATACCGGCCTCCCCTCTAGCCATAGCTTTCATGGCCTCCATGAGTTGATCTAGCTGATTCTTTATCCATTCAAACTCGGCCCTTCTAACAACCTGATTCTGCTCTCCTGAGTTCATGATTTTTCCAGAAGCTAATTCAAGTCCACTGCGAATGTCAGGAAATCAACTGCGGGTTGGACAAAAGACGGGTAAGCTCTCGGTTCCAGTTGAGGATGGACATGCAAAAATGAGATGCATATGAAATGCAATGCAAGATGCTGATGCAGCAAACACGAGATCACAGCCCCAACAAAGCTCTGAATACTGTTGCGCTGCTGACTGGATAAGTTCGCTCTGAAGAGAGAAACCAAAATACCAGGTTGGCTGGAATTCAAGTTTCCTGCAAGAAACCCTCCCACTCACAGGTGTGGTCCTAAACTGACAAGGTACGACATCCTATGCGCTCATCAGCGTCACAGACTTTCAAGAAATGATGATACGTTCACCATTTCTGGTTTGGCATCATCATCTCCTAAATAGGCCTCACTTAACTGAATCACAAATGATCGGTCCCCAGAGTCGACAATCCTCAGATCCAAAATCCCTTCGAGCCCAAAGGGCCAGAAAGAAAATCATCAAAGAGAATCTCGTCTGAGCGTGAATTTCATGGTGAACTAGTACGAGCAAAATAAGCACATCCACCACTACTCTCCACTACTAATGCTAGGTGTGTACTCAAGCCTGGGTTTTGGCTTATCTCTCAAAGGAACAACCACTCAATAACACAACAACAACAGATAATAATATAGTGCGGAAAATGTAAATACAACAATATACAAGATACAACATACAAAATATACACACCCACAGACAAGCAAACAAGCGCTATGATTGACTCGCATAGGGGATGTTCCTTTCCCAAGCAGAGTCGACAGCTGTCGCAACTGCAAAAAACAACCGGCGGAAAAACAGAGCAGTCGCCACTTTCGTTATTTATCCCAAAGAGAGGGAAAGGAAACGATCAAAAAAACCTAAAGAAAAAGGGAAAGATAAGGTCATCGCTACCATGTCTGGGTTCGGGAGTCGGTTACGCAAGGGGAAGGTATGAGCACCCCTTACGTCCGTCGTACTCGGCGGGATCCACACATGTTGTCTATCTAAGGGTGTGTTGAAACTATCTAGCTAAAGGCTTAGGGACAAAAGAAAAAGAAAAGAAAAGTGACTCGGTAGATCATCGCCGCTCTGTGCCTACGTACTCCTTCGTGCAATGGGAAAGTCAGAGTAAACGTAGTTCAGGAAACTACGGGGGGAATTGCTCGCCAAGACGTCGCGTCTTGTTCCTATGTATTCTCATCTAGCATGAGAAATCAGAGCAAAACGTAGTTCAGGCTAACTACGGGTCGAAAGGGTGTTCTCGATCACATAGGGGTGAGAGAAAAGGTTAACGATACTAGCGTACGCATTCTAGCAGTTAGGTGTATGCTGCTCGACCATTGGAGACTTAGGCGTTACCTGTTTGTGGTAGAACGGACGTAGTATGTCGTGGTTTAAAGGTACGGGGACCTACGGGAACTAGAACTACGGTCTGGTCTCAATTGCGCTAGGGAAAGAGAAAGGAAAGATTAGTCGTCAGCGAGAAAGTCTCGATCGCATGGAAGAGAGAGAACAGGGAAGTTAGTTGTTAGTGTGCTCGCTAGGATATCGCATCTTATGCCTACATATTCTCGTCTGGTACGAGAAATCAGAGCAGCTGTAGTTCAGCTAACTACAGAAGAACGGGTCTCGATTGCACGGGGGCAAGAGAAGGGATCTCAATCGCCAGAATGCAAGAGAAAAAGGGAGAAGTCTCAATCGCTAGGATGCGAGAGAGAAAAGGCTCGGATTAGGACACACACGCGAAGTCCTAAACGTAGGAGCGAATGCGTCGCATATCACCCAAAGGGTGTACACTAAACACTCTAGACGAGTGAGAGGAAGCCCCCCACTTATCATTTCCCACGTATCTAAAGCTCGCAACACTCGACGGTTGAAAAAAATATGAAAGAAGTGAAATAAAAACAATGTTACCGAACGGAGTGGTTCCGTTGACCCTTGACTTTTGCGTGCAAATTCCATTTCCAAGCTCTACTCTTGTATCCTTGATGATGACATTTCGAATCAGAACCGATGTGACACTGAGTCGTCATAATTCTACTTATAAAAGAAGTCAAACCCCAAGAGGTAGCGTATTGATATCCGTGTCAAAGACAAGATGGAGAAATGATATTAAGAATCATTCTCCGATTGAATCATGTCACACGGACAACACAACAGAAAAGCAAAATAAAATCAAAAAAAGAAGAAAAGATGAGGAGAGAAAAAGTTGTCTCGAATCCTACATCATCCATCAACAAGTTGATTTATAATGGTTTACGGAAGTCTCGTCATCGACCTACAAAAGTGAAACGGTGAGAAAAAACCAATAACAAATGGAAATAATATTCTACTCCTAAAATTGGCGATAAATTCCTAATAGAAAACTCGAAAGAAATTACAAGGAAATTGCATATAGAAAATAAATTGAAAAATCTAAATAAAACTCTATAATATCTATAATTTCCTAAAAAGAAAATAGTACCTAAAAAGTAGAATATAAATTCTATGTGAAAAATATATGCATAATATTCTAAGAAAATAAACTATAATTCCTAAAAGAAAAAAAAAGAAAATAGTATTTACATAATAATACAAAACTAATACAAACAGGGGGACTGTAGCAGGCCAAGGGTGATAATGCAGCAGAAAAGCAGTTGGGCTTTAGCCCAACAACACAACATCCAAAAGCACAAAAGAGGAAACGGGAGGTGCATAACAGAAACGGAGGGTGTGCGGCCAGAATACAATTGGGCTTAGCCCATTAACCAGCAAAGAAGAAAACAAACAAGAAGGGGAGGTGCGTAAGGAAATGGGGGTATAGCCTTCAGCAAAAACCATTGGGCCAAACAAAGCCCACTAAACGCAATCTGGAGAGTCTCACGGAAGTCCCCTTCATCTTCTTCATTTTGTCCAAAACGAAACCATAGCTTCTTCTCTTCCTCAACTTCCGCCGTCACCGACCACAAAACCACCGTCTCAAATCTTCTCCGTCTGAAACCTCCCTCATCTTCGTCTCAAAATCGAGCTTACCAAACACGAACCCTTTTCTCTATTACCTCAATCTTCTCGTTCACTCTCTGTATGTGATGGCTTCGTGAAAATGGCGAAGGATCTTCAAAGCTTTATTGTTGTGAGCTTCTGAAAACGTATGAATATGGCGCAGATTTGAAGTAAATCTAGGAAAAGGTTATGAATGTTAACGGTGATGTCAATGGAAGCTTGAGGTTCGTGAAGAAGATCTGTGGCGTTTGGACTTGGAGATTTGTGAAGTTCACTATTGTTCGTTCGCGAACGAAGATGTATCAGGGGAAAACGATGAAATCTGGAGTTTCTTGTTGAAGGCTGGGTGATGATGTTTGAAGGTTGGCGAGATCTGGATGAGCGAGTTGAAGATCTTGGTGAAGGTTGATGAACAAGCTGATTAAAATCTGGGGAATTGGCGAAGGTGGGATGAAGAGCTTTGAAGATCTTGATAGATATACGAGGGATCTGGATGAAAAACGTGATGAACATTTGAAGTTGCTGGAAGTTGCTTGGAGATCTGGAAAACATGGTTGAAGGTTTGTGAAGATCCGTGTGGTGTTGATTTGAGTTGTTTGAAGAAGTTAACGGAATATCTGAAGAAGGTTGTGGATGATGTTCGACTATGGTTGATCTGGAGAAGAATTTGGATCATGCGTTTGAAGATCTGGAATGTTGATGGGTATGATTATCTGGAAATTTGTAGATCTAGAGAGAAAAAGTTATGATGGATGAAGAATTTGGAAAACATTATGAACACAATGAGTTCGCATGAAGATTGATGAACGTATGAAGATTGAGGAAGAATCTGGAAAATTATGAAGAACGGGATGAATATTGATGATTGAATCTGGAGAATTAGTGAAGATTGATGAAGATATGAAGAACATTGGTGAAGTTTGTATGAAGTACGAAGAAATTCTGGAAAAGTTTGAAGGTGATATGAACATGATGAAGAAAAAACTGGAAAAATCGTATGAACATGAAGAACACAGATGAAGATTCCGGTGACACTTTGGGGTTTCCGGCGAGTTTTCTGGTGTATTTTGATTCGTGTGATTTGTCCGACGGAAGTGGAATAATGTTTGCATGGGAATGCGAGGTGGCATTCAATGAAGAGAGAGAACACTGTGCTCAGGCTATTTATAGCCTGACACATGGCCTGCAAAAAGCTGCACAATCAGACTGAATTAGTGATTAAGCTGACAGATTAGTTGACTAAAAACAATTAATTAATTAAAGTGACAGTTAATGATGATGCTGAACCAAAATATTAATACAAGCTGAAGATTAATTAAACTAACTAAAATAAATTGAAGACAGATTTGGTTGATAATAAAAGCTAATCTAATACTAAAAAAGAATGCAACGTGTCCCTCAAAACAAATCAGTTCAATTAAAATAAACTAAATAAACCTAGTCAATTAATATTCTAATTAAACCCTATATCCAATTCTAATATCTAAATTAAAATTCAATCTAAAAATGTAAATCAAATTAATCTAAATAAAATTTAAAACCACTCTAAAATAATAAAACCCTAATATATTCTAAAAAAACAATTAATTCTAGAAAACTATTTAAAATCTATTTTCTAAGTCAAAATTAAGGAATAAATTCTAGAAAATGCTAATAAATCCAACGAAAATCAATTAAATCAAATAACAAAAAAAAGTGAGAATGTGCTGAAATAAACGGTAAAAACTGGACACCGAAATATCCTCAAAAAATAACAGCGTAGACCGAATCACCGGGAAGAGCACAAACTCCACAACAAAACCTGCTTATTCGAACTAGTTTGAATCTCCTGAGACGCGAGAAAGGGCTATAATCCCGATAAAATCAATCTGGCTAAAAAAAAGCACAGTATGCGGTATGCAGATGCAAATGCCAAATGAAACGAAACATAAGCCAAACTGCTAGAAGCGGTTGGTCAAATTTTGGGGTACAACAAGGTGCTGAAAACTTGTATATAATAATCTTCTTCTTCTCAGCCTCCATCTCTACAGAAAACTAGGACCAAAATCAAAAGGGAGACAAGAACCTGTAAAACACATAAACATGTAATGTTAAATGCAAGATAATTATGCAGATGCAAACATGGGATCAAGGTATCCAATGCTCAAAATTGTTGTTGTGTTGTTGACTGAGTATAACCAGAAATCCGCTCTGATAAGAGAACCTAGAAAATCAGAACACTGAGGTGATAAAAAACCAGAATGCACAAGATCAAAAGTCTGCTCTGACAAGAAAATTAGAAAACAGGGTTGGTTGAAGGTTAAAGTTTACTGCAAAACCCATCCCTCTCCCATGTGGGTTTTAGTCTTAGACAATACGATATCCTATGTAGGTCATCAGTATCGCGAACTCTTAGGTCGAAAGACGATGATACGTTCACCATTCCTGGTTTGGCATCATGGTCAATCAAGGAGGTCTCAACTGACTTCCCAATAAACGGTCTTCAGAGTCGTTAGCTTTCTAATTCAACACCCCCTTAACTGCCCAAGATGCGCAGGATAGGCTATCTCCAAAGAAAACCTCGTCTGGATGTGGATTCTGCGCAAACTTTTGCGTTTCAAGATGCCACATAATTCCACACTACTCTCCACTCTAATCCTATGTGTATACTCAAGCTTGGGTATTAGGTTTATCTCTCATGGAATAACCCAGCCAACAGCACAAAAACATTAGCATAATATGCAACAGTAAAGTGAAAATGCAATAATATACAACAAATAATGTACATAAAAGCAAATGACTACACAAAAGTAAACACCCAAAGATGAAAAATAGACAAGCGCTAGGATTGACCCGCATAGGGAACCAAAGTCCCCAGCAGAGTCACACGCTGTCGCAAGTGCGAAAAACACCCAACGGAAAAATAGAAGAGTTTCCACCGAACGTTATTTATTCCAACGTAGGGAAAGGAAACGATCAAAGAAAACCTGAAGAATAGAAAAAGACAAGGTCATCACAACCAAATCTTAGATTCGGGAGTCAGTTACGCAAGGGGAAGGTATGGGCACCCCTCACATCCATTGTAGTCAACGAGGTCCATGCTTGTTGTCTAATTAAAGGGTGTGTTTTCCAAAAGCTACTATTAAACAGAAAGGAGAACAAAGAAAAGAAAGAGACTCAATAGGACATCGTCGCCCTATGGCTACGTATTCCCTCGTGCAATGGGAAAGTCAGAGTCAACATAGTTCAGAAAACTACGGGTGATGGGGGAAGGTTGCTCACCAAGATGTCCCAGTCTTGTGCCTACATATCCTCATCTAATATGAGAAATTAGAGCAAATGTAGTTCGGGCAACTACGAAACCACAGGTTGGTTAAGTGCTTTTTATGAGTGACGTTAAGTTTCCATTTCAGTAGTTAAGGTCGATGCTTGTTTGCGGTAGAACGAAAAAGTAACGTATACTTTCTAAAAATGAGTTTGAAACACAAACCTCGAAGGATAAAAAAGGTTTGACTTTGGTTTATTAGTTTTAGTGAAGTGAATTAGTTTACTTTGCGATTCTAGTTGCACTAAAGTCTATGATATAGGAAAGAATGTGTCGCATATCACCCATGGGGCGTACACTAAACACTCTAGACAAGTGAAGAGAAACCTCTCACTTATCATTTGCCATATGCTTAAGGCTTGTGGCGCACAATATTCATCATTTTTATTAAGTGTGTTAGCATTGTTATGAGATGAGAAGAGAGAGGCACAGAAGATCTAAAGAGATAATTGGTCCTAACATTGTCATGCAAAGTGGCCTGAAGGTCAGGATACAAAAGGAAATTCTATCCTAATGTTAGCATGCAAAAGGTGGACTTAAGGTTGAGGTTAAGAGGGACTAGCCTACTTGTTATCATACATGGATTACACTCCTAATGTCTATCCTAATCCAAACTTAATCGAGAATTAAGTTGTACTAAGAATCCTAAGAAAGCATGCAAAAGCAAGGTAAAAAGAAAATAAGCAAAGCAAAAACAGCAGCTACAACAACGCTTCCTACACAAAACAACAATAAAATACAGTGAGGTAGCACAATAACATTTAACAGTTACTAATTCAACACAAAAGTAGGTGTAAAAGGCAGGCAGCAAGCAAGCATAGCATAGACAGCATGTAAATTGAGAATAAGACAACTATAAAAAGTAGGGCAGCAAGCATGTTTCAATGTGATCTACATGAGAAAGCATTAATCATGAACAAGTATCATGAAAGGATGGACAAGCATCAACAATCAAGCACAAATGTTCAACAAGATTGCATCATTAAGAATCCACAAGATCAACATGTTTTTCACATCAATTACGCGATTAAATGATCATGAGACAAACAAAATCGGAAGTAAACACACACATGTATCATAAGTCCATCAAGATAATCATCAACAATGAATCATTAACATGATACAATCAAGAAAAGCATATGATCATCACATCAATCAAGAAACATGAACATGTTAAGCATTCAAACGGAAACCAAAAGTTACGCGTCAAAAAATCGAGATCAAACAATCAACCATGATGAAACAAGTCAAAAACAGTCCACACAAATGCATCATATAAGTTCGTGAAGGTTAGAGGTGGGAAGAAATCAAAACATGCTTGAAAACAACCAAAAATTATACTCTGGTCCAGTGTTAATCGATTAACCATTTGCCTGTGCAAACTAGTTAATTAATTAACTACTAGAAAATTTCAGAAATTGCACTGGTTAATCGATTAACCAATTTTGTACTGCAACTGGTTAATCGATTAAAATTGCACCAAAAGCATAAAAACATCAATTCCAAAGCACTTTCAGCAATTAATCCAATGTGCAATCATCCAAATGATCATGTAATCAATTATGCACGAATTTAACACCAAACATCAGTGATCAAACATCAATTAAACTTAATCAAGTATTGAGATCACAAATCACAAAGATCAAAATCACCAAAACCAATCCAAACTTGAAGATCTACATTGTGATTATTCAAATAAGCTCAAAACAAGAATGAATCTAGAATTAACCAACCTTCAAAGCTGAGATTTGCTTTGGTAATTGTTGATTCACTGTAAATTGATAGATCTAATCTAGAAACCCAAAGAAAATTCAAGATCCAAGCTAGAAACCCAAAGAAACTTCAAGATCCAAGAGCTTTCTTGAAAGAGAAGTGAAGAACAAGCCAAAATTGATCCAAGAATCACTTATAAAGTTGCTTCTAAGATCATATCCAAATCCAAATGAAAATCAAGTGATAAATTGAAGATGATGGAGATGAATGATGGAGTTTTAGCTCTAGAATTCAATGATTCCAATAAATAATCAAAGAACTCAAGTGAAAAATAGCTTTAATAGAGGTTTTTGGAGTGTAGAAAGTTGAGTGAATTTTGAGAGCAAATTCTCAAGAATGAGAGAATGTGAAATTCGAAGTTGGAAATTATTGTGAATTTTGGAAAAAATTCAATTAAATAGGCTCTTGGTTAGGAGTAGAATTATGGTTTGTAGTGAGGTTATGAAAATTGAAATGGGATTAGGAATAGAAAATTGGAGGGAAATTGAATTCACAAGTGTAAAATAGACCCCAAAAGTGGCAGCATTGAAAATGCACATTCCTGGGCGAAATTTACTATGGTTAATCGATTAACCATTTGCTAGTGCAAATTGGTCAATCGGTTAACCACTCACAAATTTTCAAAAATGAGGGAAACTTGCACATTTGCTTGTTCTCACCCGTTCTGAGCCCTGTTAAGCCTCTGAAACTTGTCCTTGGATATAATACTGTGAGAATACCTGAGATATCTTGTGACCTGTCTTCTGTGCTAAAAATAACCTGATGAATAAAAAATAAAATCAAGCATTCGATTGTTGGGCAAGATAAATACTGACGCCTCTGATGCTCGTTGTTTAAACTCTTGCAATAAAAGAGAACCCTGGGTCATAGGAAAACCTTCATCCCGCGTCTCAAGAGGCAATGCCATGATATGCATAAATTCAAAAATGCAAAGAAACATAAGCCAGTAGGTAAAGAAACGATGAGGCAAATGTTGGGGTGCTACACCCAATTACTCCAATTGATAGGCAACAATCACCACCATAAAGAAATGACGCTGGTGTTTTCTCTTGCTTCAATTATGGAAAACCAGGTCATATAATTTAGAAATGAAATATCAAGTATAAACATTATGTTTCCCTTAATGCATAGGTTAACTTGATTGATTAGCAATTTATTGCTTTGATCACTAAAATCAACATGATTGGTGAATTTGATTGTTGGTGGATGGACATTGGCTATTCTCGTAATGTTTGTTATGATCATGCAATGTTTAAAACATACACGAATAAGAAAGTGTTGTTGGGAGTTGTCCACACCACTAATGTTGTCGGTATTGGAGAAGTGGAATAGTGTCCACCTTTGAAAAGACTTTAATTTTGAAGGATGTCATGTATACTTTAGAGATTATAAAAAATCTTATTTCTGGTTTTCTTCTAAATAAGGCAGCATTTAGTCAGTCTATTGTGGTAGATTTGTACACAGTCACTAAATTCTACTATTTCCATATTTCTTCTTTAATATAATTATACCTGACATGTGCAGGAGAGCGACCTTCTTTGGGATTTCTAATATATTATTTTGTGAGTTGTGTCTTAAAACCTCTCCATCACTCTCTCGCATATTTAATCCATTCATCCTTCAACGGATCCTTCTTTGGATCATCACATTCTGGAATAGTGAAATGAGCCTACACTTATACATAAAGAATTTGATGTTAGTATATGGCATATGTTGTTAGTATATGATTATAAAATATAATAAAGTATTGAATTTAAAATACCTTAACATCAACCCAAATAGCATCTTTTATGTCTTTATGTATGTCTTTCCACTCATCTTTCAAAATATTACATCTCTTCTGAGCAAGAGATGCTACATAACTCCTAAAAGTTGAAGCATCTTACCAACACAAGTACCTTCATAGGTTCTTGGATCAAACTCGACCTTTATCTTTTCACCCGTTTGATGAACTTGGTCAATTTGTGCCATCATAGTGGGACCTCTAACTCTTATTTTATTAGGGTTACTAGATGAAGAAGGATTGTCGATTGAATCAACCATGTATCTGTTTACACAAAATAAAAATAATTAGAAAGACCCATTTCGGTTCGATTCAGTAACAAATCCATTTCGATTTGAACATCACTCAGATTTGATTCTGTAACAGATCCATTTTGGTTCGGAAATCACGTTTTGGTTTGATAAGCTCAATATTCGATTATTTCAAAAACGTTTTTAACATGGCAAGCATATGGTAGCTATTCAAAATAACTGAAGAGAATCTGAAGTAAGGAACGAGTTGAAGTTTTAATACCTGAAGTGATTTAAAGGAGAAACATTGGTGAAGTGGATTGTCGGAGTGTGATTCGCGATGGGTGAGTTAGACTTATGGATGATTCGAAGCAGTGTGTGGTGGGTGATTCGAAAATGACGGTGGAGGAATGATTTATGGTGGGAGACGAAGATGAACAAGGTGGATGTGATGTGTTTTATGATTGAGATGAAGATGAACGGTGATGGAGACGAAGATTTATGATGATGGAAACGAAGATGAAGATTTGAGATCGCAGTTGCTAGGGTTTTAGTGAGGCGTGAGGAAACAAAAAGAAATGATATTTGGGTTTGTAAATGCAAATTGACTTTTCACATCGGTTGCTACTAGGCCCGATGTAAAGGCCCACGTTTCACATTGGGTTCAAATCAAGGACCCGTGTGGAATCGTTTATAACAAAACTTCATAGTATTTATGAAAGTGTCACCTTGTTATTTTTTCCATCAGAGGACTTAATAACATTGGTGCAAAGCCATGCCCGATATAAAATCTTTTATAACAAAACTTCATATTATTTACGAAACTTCCACCGTATTATTTTTCACATAAGTGGAAATAAATATCTGATGTAAAATCCATAAATCAAATATTTTTCACTTCAAATTGTTATGTAACCTTATGTATAATTATTTGACAAATATTTTTTACATTATATATCTTGAAACCTGATGTAAAATCATTTAGCCAAATGTCTTATTTTTAGTAGTGTAATTCCACTCGTCATAATTATATTTCAAACAGCACATCAATTTAATCAACTCATCATGCAAACATAATGATCACAACAATTAATCATACAATGTTCTATAAACATTATCAAAACCTAAAGCGCATACAACAACAATATAATTCCCCTTCGAACTACCGCCACCACACCAACAATTATGCATATTCACATTCAAGCATGACACTAACTCAAATATTCATACACCATATACAACCAAATTTATGCAAACAAAACATCATCTTTCGTTAATCACATAACATCACCAAATAAAATTATCAATATAATTATAAAAATTAAATAATTTTTATAAATTAATTATTAACACTCTACAACTCAATGTAATCATGAAGTTAATTAATTTAAGTCACCCAAAACATGCCCAGCAGTAGTTAACATGAATCACACGACAACACAACACATAAAACCCACCTTAGCAGCTAGAAACACATCCAACAACATTACACTTTAAGTAAAATAGTGTATTCACATCATTAAGTGCACATTACCCCTCTCAAGGCATCACCATAAGATAGTATTAAACGTTAGTTTTCTAACTCTTGAACCGCGTCCCAAACGGAGTCATGAGTCTTAAGTTATGATATTTTTTGTTAGGCATAGTGGAATTGATGAGGGTTAACGGACATCACTCAGAACTGCTTTTTTTTTTTCACGACCAGTTTGTCGGTAAGTCCCAGAATTCGTGGGTAAGTATCCAAAATTTATTTTTCTGAATTTTCCACCATCGAAGCCCTTTTGGACCTTTGATTTCGTTTCCGTAAAAAGCCCCGATCTCATAATTTGACATACAACAACTATCAAATGATTAAAACCTTAAATTTACAATTTATCACAATTTAACATCAACAAAAATCATGTATTTTCATACTTTTGCATTTATCCTAAAACTTCAAACATTCAAAAATGGTGGAAACTATTAACAATTTCAAAACAGTAATCACATACCATATTTTACACGAAAATACACATCAATTCAACCAATCAATATCATAATATGATAGAAACTCAAAATTTCTTGAACAACCCAATTCCCTATTGGAGGTTAAGGAATCATCTACACTATCCTCATGCAAAAGCATTATCAAAAGCTATTGTCTCCCCTTACCTTGTTCTACTAGTAACAGAAGTTGATTCTGTTCTTAGTTCTCCTCTCCTTCTATGCTAGCTCTCCTCTTGCTATTCTCTTTTCCTTAATACTTTCACTATTCTAACTCACATATTGTCAAAAAACCCTTTGACTCTCTAACTTTCTTTTTATAATAACAAAACTACTAAATTTTAGATTTACCTTTTGTTAGAATAAGATTTGTTCATGACATATATCCTTTAGGTTTTGATGATAACAAAGTATAGAAAAAAACAACGGTGTCATCTAATGTGTGTTCTAAGTATACAGGTTCCAAATATTAAACTGAATCTACTCAGAATCTGTTAGGAGAAGGCATTTAAGAGACACTGAGTTTTTGGCTTCTGATGGTTCAGAATTGAAGGATGTTCTTAAGTGAAGTCTGATGATATAGGATTGCGTAGAATCTAAAGCTGAATGCATCAATATCAGAAGAGTACTATTTTATCTCTACACTTATTGAATGTAGCAGCTTTTGGTGATCATTCAAAACCATTGACAAAGCTAAGTGATTTGTACTGCATAAAGCAAGCTACAATGCCAAATAGGTTTGTCAGCTATAGTTTGTGTTCACATGTCTAAAGAAGAATTGAAATGCTTTACGGATAACCACTCTCAACAAATATATAGTACAACTCACGAGGAAGACGCTACAATTAAACAAATTACACAATGGATAAAGATATTTTTGTGTATCTATCTTCAACGTCTCTAAGTACTATGGAGTAAAAAATAAACTTGTTCAATTTATCTCTTCCAACGACAATTCTTTTGTATTTGCTATTTAAGTAGCTGAAAATTAAATTTGGATCAACAACAAGGAATAGAGAAAGTGGTCCAAGAAGAAAAGAAACGTCCCACGCTTCTATCAAGTACACCTTGTTTTTTATTCTGCTAAACAAGTTATTTAGTAGATTAAAAAGAAAGTCTCTTGCTATGTGCTTGAGCATCAAAGTCTCTTGCTATGAGCATGAGCCAAGTAAGTCCCTTGCTATGTGCTTGAGCATTGAAACCTTGATCAAATTATTGATTAAGCTAGGAAGTCTTGGACTGAAGGTCTAAGCAGGAAAGTCTTAGATTCATGGAATCTAAGCAAGGAAGTCTTGAATATGTGGGATTTAAGCAGCAAGTCTTGAATCTATGGGATTTAAGCATGTAGTCTTGGATTCGAGGAATCTAAGCAGGAAATTCTTAGGCTGAGATTCTGAGAAAGAATTGTTGAATCCATTGGATTTAAGTAGGAAGTATTGTGCTTAAGGGTATATGCAGGAAAGTCTTAGGATTTGAGGATCTAAGCAAAAACTCTTGATCAGGTACTAATTGAGCAAGCAAGTCTTAGGTTGTAGGTCTAAGTAAAGAAAAGTCTTATGCTCGAGGGAATAAGCAATTGTAATTATGGTTTAATTATAGTATAAAATCTCTTGTGCTGCAAGGGGACTAAACTATTCTCAGTTTGGGAGGAAGCAGGATAAATCTCCTTGTGTTCATTTGTCATTTACTTGTTTATGAACAAATTGTTTAGAATTTGAACTCTGTTCAGAAGCAACGCAAATTGGAGAGCATAATTCAACCCCCTTCTTGTGTATTTTCTCACCTTCAATTGGCATCAAAGCATGGTCTGTGCATAACATTTAACAGTGGTGTAAATAATGATCCAAAGAGAAAAATATGTCTGCTGAAGATTTTTCAAGAAGGAATCAAGTACCATATGAAAAAAATTATTGCTCTATTAATAGTCTCATCTTCAGTGGTGACATCGCTGAATTTGAATGGTGGAAAAGCAAAGTCCACTCATATATCATTGCTCTTGATAAAGGGTTTTGATGGAAAACTATGGGATATCTTTGAAGAAGGTATCGCTATAAAAGTTGTTAGTGTTGGGATGATCAAAGATAGAAAATATCTCACACCAGCTCAGAAAAAACTTTACAGAGATCATCCTTGAGTTAGAAGCATTCTGGTAGATGCTCTACCTTCTTCTGAGTATATCAAAATCATTGATATGTCTACTGCTAAGACTATCTTTGAATCCTTGTGTTTTAAATATGAAGGGAATCAAAAAATTCTTAATAAGTTACATTTCATCTAATTTTTCCAAGAAAATTCTGAGAAGTCTGCCTGCTAGATTCAAACCAAAAGTCACATCTATTCAAGAAGCCAAAAATTTGAATATGCTGAGTTTTGAAAGTTTGATTAACAATCTTCAAAGAAATGAAATGGAATTAGATAAAGATAAGTTGTTAAAGAAATCAACTTTCCTCTAGCATGTTAAAGAAAAATCCTATGGAATGTCTGATGATGAGGAAATGGCCTTCCTTATCAAAAGATTCTTTCAACTGGCTAAAAGGAATGAGAAATATGTTGATGGAAAGAGCAACTTCAAAAATAATCACATTTCAAATGATTATTTCAATCATCAGAGTAAGGAAAAAAGCTTCCAGACAAAAAAAGTCAAAGAGCTTCAAAGCATATCCTGATGAAGCTGACAAAGTTGAGGATTCTGAAAGAGTTGAAAAGAGTAATCTGGCACTACCGGCCATTACATCTTCTGAAGAAGCATTTGAATCCAGAAATAAATTAAATGTTAAAGAGAAAGAGGTAACTTCTAAATCTATCTTGCTTCAATATTTTTATATGAGCTCATGACCTCTTAAGTTATTTTAACAAATAAGCTGGAACCATGAAGCTAGAGATTGATCATCTAAAAGAAGATCTAAAAATCTCTCAAGAGAAAATCAAGTCTCTTGAAAATTTTGTTTTGATAATAAAGAGTCTGCTTCTCGAGATCAAATCTTAAGTGACTCCATGGATCCTAAGGAAGTTTAAGGCTATCAATAAAATCAAACACTCTTCTAAGAACATGTTTTGTTAGAGCCAAAACTCATCCTAGACTTAAATTCTGGAATGAATCAAGGAACTACTATCAGACTAAGGCATGAAGTAAAAGAAAACCTGTTAGAACTAACAGTTTAGGACCCACAAAAATATGGGTACCAAAATCCAAAATTGTATTTGCTATAGATATCACAAAAGAAAGGAGCAAAGCATCTTCCATGATACTTGATCAATGGTTGCGTCCAACATATGATGGAAGAAAAGCCTACATACCAAACTCAAAAATTGAAAGGTGTAAAAAGTGTGGTGTTCAAAGAAGAAAGTGGAATCACTGGTATAAGTACCGTTGACTCAAGATCCACTTAAGTCAGAATTCATATTCCATGGTCAGATCTGAATACTCGCCTGAAGCTTGACCATGAAAACAAAAAAAAAAGGTATGTTCATTTATTTACTTTGCAAACTCCTTGGCTCAATGAACTATTTAAATATGCGTGGATACAAAGTCTTATTTAGATATCTAGAGAAGTTCTTTTTGCTGATAACAAAACAATCTTCAGAAATATTTAAAGTTAAATTATGTTGCACTTGACTATACTTAATAAGTAATTGACTAGAAGATGATCATGCTTATGGAAACAATATTCTCACCTTTTGTGATAATATTATTACTAGTTATTAGTCAGAGAAACCAATTCAACATTCACGAATCAAGCACATCTATCTGAAAAACTAAAATTTAGTTTCAAGAGAAAAAGCTTAACTCTGAATGAAATATCAAAGATTGATGACTAACAGAATATGTCTCACTTTAAGTCTAATCATACTAGACTTTGATGACAAATAGCTTCTGAAAATTGTCAATCTCTGAGATTTAGAAAAGGAATCTTTGCTTCTAATAAGTAGTTTAAGTAAAAAAAATTCTTTTAAATCCCTGTCTTACTTAAATTCCATAAAGTTGAGAATCATCTAGTGTGTTCAAGAAATTTGTTGGGTAAGAACTTTTGGGTAATGATGTTTTTATTTTTATTACATTTATGGTCTTTATCCCTTGTCTTTGTGTAACATCATTTCTTCTCACTTTTTTTTGTCCTTCTGACAAGATTCTTGTTCCTCTGTGTTTAGAATCTTGTTCAGTTATTTCTTTATATTCTTTTCATATGTGTTTATCAAACCAAACCTCAGATGAATTCTCTAGTCAATTCTTCTCCAAATCAACTAGTTGTCATCAATGAAAAATTTGTGGATTTTGAAGAGCTTTTAAAGCTAGGTTTTAACTTCTGGAACACTGTTTATGAACAAGGTTGGAATGGATACTTTGAAATGCTTCTTGGTTTTAATTATCCAAATCTTATCCAAGAATTTTAGGTTAATGCAACCATTGTTGAGCTAAATTATGATATTACTATCCTTTCCAGGGTTTCTAGTGTTTCTATAACAGTAACCTCTAAGATGATTGATAATGTAACCAACTGTGAGGAGATTGGAGAAATCTCAGGTACTCTTGTTTGGGAATACTATCTTCCTACTTGGAGTACATTTATAGATCCATCAAACCTTTCTCAAGTCTCAAATCTTCGTCCTGATGCAATTGTTTGGAACCCGATTGTGAATTCAAATTTGTTACCTAAGGACAAGGATCTAGACCTTATGAATTCTATTGAAAAAGATTTTATACTTCTTCTAAATTCATACATACAAATTGATCTACCTCAAATTATGTTTGACCATTTGAGAAGGAATCTTTCATCCTTTCACAAGGAAAAGACGTTCTTCATTCCTTATGGACGGTTCTTTTTGAACTATTAATCCAACAAGGAGTTGTCATAACATTAGAGGAAGATTCTTCTAAAATATGGAGAGATAAGTTTGAAGCTATCTATGAGAGGTTCTAATGTTGGTTATCTGCAATATATACCTTGTAATTGTTCTCATCTTGTATTAAGAAATCTTTTGTTTTAATAAAAATTGTTTATGTTCTTGTGTTGTTTTAATTGTTATATGTGTATATCTTGTGTTATTCAGAGAATCATAAAATTAAGATTAAACACTAGAAACAAGAAACATTCTCATTAAAATATTGGTAGTTGTTACATCTATGTCAAGAACTTTCTAGACATTTGGATATGTTCTAAGGTAATCTCTAGGATCATCTGACATCTCTAAATTATTCAAGTAGTCCTCCCAATCTTCCTTTGCAAACTCAATAGTCTCCTTCTTCTAGAGATTTCTGCATTTTTACTTTCCTTCTACGTTTCTCAACAAAGTTTGTTGTTGTTGTATGTGCCTCTGAAGAACTCTGCTTATTTGAAGACTCTTTAGTTACTACATTCTTCTCATTTTCCTGAGTTGCTGCCCTTAGCAATGCTGCATTTCTAAAATCTCTCTTTGGAACCCATATTTGTTTCTACTTATACATTTTTTAGTTCTAAATATTAAGTGATTTGGATAGATAGTATGCTAATCATTTTATATAGTTTATTCATTTGTTACCTTAAGTCTTTATTGTCTTTGTGTTGATTAGTCAAATCAATCTTTTAACTCTTGACTCTTGGGAAGCGATGTCTTGTATCTAGTCCTAATAGAAATTATCTTAAATAGCTGTAAATGTCATTTAACATCTACTTGCTTTCTTTTTAATAATATTTTTTTCCCTTTTACTTCATTTATGCAAATATCAAAAAATCAGAAAAAAGGGAAAGTAAAAAAAAAGTACTGCAAAATAATAGTAGTCAAAAACAACTTTCATTAACCAAAGAAGGATTACAAAAAGGATGATCATATAATTTTCCCAAGTATAGTTTGGTTCATCTTCAGAATCTGAAATTACAATCGGAAACACCCTTTTATCTCTATTTCTCTTATTCTTCTTCTTCATTGTCACTTTCTTAGGTTTCAATGCAGTTATTGAAGAACTTGCTTTAGAAGCTACAGAACCATCCGGAGTCTGTGGACTTGGCGTCTTCAGACTTGTGATTTACTCTGAAGTCTTTGTTATTGAAGAAATGTTGGTACTTTCCGTTGTGGATTCCATGGTGTTCTAAAAAGATGTTAATGAAAAAGATTTAGGATTTGGTTGCTTTTATAGTGCAGTATGGACAGGCCAAATAGTTGGATTAAATCATTTTCTTGATATTTGGAAGTGCTACGACCAATAACTATTAAGAATGCACTGTACATGCTTTTAATGCTCTCTATTACGTGAATCGTTTCTCTTCTTTGGGAACTCTCAAGTAATGATGATCTGTTTTGCATTTATGAAATTTTGTTTTGTTTTCTTCTCTCTGTTTTAAAATTTTATTTTAATCTTTTTGATATGAAAAAAATGGGAGAAAGATATATAAGTATTTAAAGAGAATCTAAACCCTTCAGAATTTAAATGTTATTTATTTTAAATATTTTAAAAAAAAATTATTTTTTTCCCAAGAGATATCTTTTATTTTTCTTGAATATAGAACTTAGGGGGAACTTACAAACCTGAACCTTTGACTATTAGACTCAGGGGGAGCTTACAAACCATAGACTCTAATATTGTCAAGTAAATTAAAATAGCCCAACATTGTTCTTAAATACTTATGTTTGTTATCATAAAAAAGGGGGAGATTGTTAGAACAAGATTTGTTCATGACATATATCCTTTAGGTTTTGATTATAAAAAAGTATTGAAAGAACAATGGTGTTATCTAATGTGTGTTATAAATATGCAAGTTCCAAAGCTTAAAGAGAATCTACTCAAAATCTGTTAAGAGAATGCATTTGAGAGAAGTTGAGTTTTTAGCTTCTGATGGTTCAGAACTGAAGGACGTTCTTAATTGAAGTCTGATGATATAGGATTACGAAGACTCTGAAGTTGAATGTATCAGCATCAAAAGAGCAATATGTTATCTATACACTTATTAAATGTATCAGCTTCTGGTAATCATTTAGAACTATAGACAAAACTAAGTGACTCATACTGCATAAAGCAAACTACAATGTTAAATCAGCTTGTCAGCTAGAGTGTGTGTTCACATGGCTCAAGGAGAGTTGACCTGCTTTATGAATAACCACTCTTAATGGATCTATAATACAACTCACAAGGAAGACAATATGGTTAAACAAGTTACACAATGGATAAAGATCTTTTTGTGTATCTATCTTCAACGTCTCTTAGTACTATGGAGTAACAAAGACACTTGTGCAAGTTATCTTTTCCAACGACTATTCTTTTGTATATGTTATTTAAGTAGTCGAAGATTCAATCTTGATCAATAACAAGGAATAAAGAAAGAGGGCCAAGAAGAAAAGAAGCGTCTCATACTTCTATCAACATGGAAGAATAACAAGATCAACAACAACATCGAGTATGCAGAGTTTCTGTAATCTGTTGTAAATTCTACAAAGCCTTAAGATTTCTTAAACTATGAATATCTTAGAAATATTAAGTGCTATGATCTTTGTTATAGTTATTTCCCTGTACCTTTGATTGTATATCAAGTGAACCTTGTTGTCTATTCTACTAAACAAGTTGCTTAGTAGTTTAGAAAGAAAGTCTCTTGCTATGTGCATGAGCATCAAAGTCTCTTGCTGTGAGCTTGAGCCAGGTAAGTCTCCTGCTATGTGCTTGAGCATTGAAACCTTGATTAAATTGTTGATTAAATAAGGAAGTCTTAGACTGAAGGTCTAAGCAAGAAAGTCTTGGATTCATAGAATCTAAGCAAGGAAGTCTTGAATCAGTGGGATTTAAGCAGGAATTCTTGAATAAGTGGGATTTAAGCAAGAAGTCTTGGATTCGTGGAATCTAAGCAGGAAAGTTTTAGGCTGAGAGTCTGAGCAGGAAGTCTTGAATCTGTGAGATTTAAGCAGTAATTAGTGTACTTGAGGTTATAAGCAGGAAAGTCTTAGGATCTGAGAATCTAAGCAGGAAGTCTTGATCATATGCTGATTGAGCAGACAAGTTTTAGGTTGTCGCTCTAAGCAAAGAAAAGTCTTATGCTCGAGGGTATAAGCAATTGTAATTATGGTTTGATTATAGTGAAAAATCTCTTGTGTTTCAAGGGGATTGAATTACTATCAATTTGGAAGGAACCAGGATAAATCTTTGTGTGTTCATTTGTCATTTACCTTCTTCTGATTATTATTCCTCTACATACATATTATTAGAATCTGAACAAATTATTTAGAATCTGAACTCTGTTCAGAAGCAACACAACTTGGAGAACACAATTCAACTCCTTCTTCTTGTGTAATTTTCTCACATTCACCTTTCTATCCTCACTTACCCACAAAAACCCAACAATGTCCTTCCTCTTTTATTTCCTATATTTAATTACTATATTCTTATTATTTTATCTCTAATAATAAAATAATTAAATTCAATAAAAATGCTACTATTCATATTATTTAATTTAATAATTAAAACACTATTATTTTAATTATTCTACCACATCTACAATATCACCATACACATATATTCTTCCTAACCATCTCACTACACCCTACATACATAAAGCAAATATTTAATTTAAATTAATATGTAAAATCATATAACCACGCTAAATCACTTAAATACACAAATTAATTTAATTAAAAAATTAAACTGAAAAATCGAGGTGTTACACTCTTCATCATATCTCAATAAAATATTGCCTCCTGTTAGCTTTGGGCTGATATGACCAACATAGCCCGTCAGCTGCTTCAAAACAACCTTGTGTTTCTAGACAAGTCATCAATCAAGGTGAGCTCTATTAGTGCTAGGTTGAACCCGTCTCACTCAAGATAAGCCACCCCCAAAAAATCAGACATGTACACAACCCTTCAAGCATGAGTCGTGTAAGCGAGAAATGCTTTTCTAAGGCATATCAAGAAACCAGACATGTACACGTGTACACACTCCTTCAAGCATGAGTAGGACAGAGGCAACAATTCTTTTTTGAGATGATTAACAATTTCTCGACAGAATTTAATAAATGAGCCTTCTAAGGCGTGCTTACCCTAGTTTTTTTAAACATGTGAGCCTTTGGTCGTGCCCAGCTAATGTTTTTTTTTTATTTCCTAATCTCCTATTTAAAAATATTCCCATTGCACTAGTTTTGGGCGACAAGACTGATTAGATCCAAAAAAATGGGTGTATCTGACCCCACTATGAAAAGAATATTATCAACCTGAGGGGGGTTCTTGATAATCTTGCATGAGCTCTTGATACTTATGGGCATGCTATTGATACTATCGTGGGATCTTGATATATTCAAGAAAACCCTTGATAGTATGGCAAGTTCTTGACACTTTTCTCTACAACCTAGCCCACTCCCCCAGTTTGTGCTCTTTATTGTGCTATTTAAGTCCCTATGTCCAAAATCATATTAAAGGTACATAGTCCCCCCCCCCCCCAACATGAGGCGCGTATGTGTAAAATGTCTTCATGAGTCCTAATGAGAAGTCAAACTCGCCTTTACTGTCAGTAGTTATCCCATATGTTATGAATATTATTCAAGCTCATACGCATGGTGGGGAGACACAAGCCGATATAGATATACCAGTACACACCCTAAGAAAAATTTGTATGCATGTCAAATGTCAGAGATAGAGTTCGAGATCCCAATTACTCTTGTTAAATAAGAATCTTACACGTTATGTGATAGTTTAAGTGCCTTTGCTAATATATTACTTTAAAGAAGCGTTTGACACTACTTCTAATATATATATATATATATATATATATATATATATATATATATATATATATATATATATATATATATATATATATATATATATATTCAAGTAAGTGTTTATTATAATATTTGCGATACCATATGTTAGGTATACATGTGGAGTGATGAATTTTAAAATAAAAAAATTCAGTCCCCAAAATATAGAACTTTCACATTTTTCAAGTGTTTATATATTGGAGGTAGTCTCATTAAGGTGTTTCCAAAGGCTTATAGAAACTTTACGAGCGGATGGATCAACGTCAATAATTAACACCATAAGAGCGTCTGTCAATGATGGTTGAGCATGGGCTTGTGGCTTGATTTGGTGTTAATATATGTATTTTTTGCACTACAAACCTTAAAAATTTAAAAGAAACAATTAATAATTGAAATTGACACATCATCTTTTCCACGAATGTTAACGTTTGTTTTGAATACACTTTTGATTGTTGATACTTATTAGCACATAGTATATAGTCAATCAACTTGATCGAGCCTCCACCCCTATTTCTTTTCCACGAATATTAACGTTTGTTTTGAATACACTTTTGATTGTTGATACTTATCAGCACATAGTATATAGTCAGTCGACTTGACCCAGCCTCCACTCTCTGTTTCTCTCCCACAATTTATTGTTTTGATCGTTCAATTTCATAATAGTCAAATGATATGAGTCGTGTGTTAAATATAATTCATTGTGATTTGATATGATTAGATTTGATATCATATGATTAATTTGATATGATATGATTAGATATGATTAGATTTGATATCATATGATTAGATTTGATATCATATGATTAGATTTGATTTAGAATATTTTGGGCCTTTTATGTTTTGGGCTAGTGTAAACCTAAAACTATAAATAGGGTGTCTTGCTTTGTATTCTACATCACAACAGAATAGATTTCACAGTTGCAGTTAGCAAGTGAAAGTTCACTAAGAAATCCCACAGTTGTGGGTAACACATTCTCTCCAAATACTTCTTCTCTCATTCTTCTCTTTCTTATGTGTTCTTCTTTTCTTTTGTTGTTCTTGATAATTACTTGTTATTACCATTACTATCATATTGTGGGTTTGTTCGTCAATCTTGAGATCAAGATTGAAGGGAATTCTTCATAGGGTGTGAGGTGAATTTCCAACATCTGGTATCTAGAGCTCCGGTTGAGAGATTCAAGGAAGGAAGATAGTGATGGCGATGAACTATCCGAAAGGCAACTTTCCGGCGACCCTGCCAATTCTCAAGAAAGACAATTATGAGAATTGGTGCAAGCAGATTAAAGTGATTTTCTGTTATCAAGATCTTTGGGATCTTGTGAAGGACGGAGTAACATCGCTTGGGGAGAACGCAACGGAGGCAGAAAAGGCTGCGCACAAAGAATTGAAGAAGAAGGATTATAAAGCACTCTTTATAATTTATTAGTGTGTTGATCCTAATAATTTTGAAAAGGTTAGTGATGTTGATTCCGCAAAAGAAGCATGGGAGATTCTTGAAAAGTCGTTTGGAGGCGCAGAGAAGGTGAAAGAGGTGAGGTTACAAACTCACAAGAGAACCTATGAGTTTCTTTAGATGGAAGACAACGAAAGCATTACAGATTTCTTCACCAGAGTTACAAGGTTGGTGAATCAAATCAAAGTATGTGGAAAAACGCTGACGACGAAAGCAGTTGTCTCAAAGATTTTGAGATCGCTGGCTCCAAAATTCGACCACGTGGTAGTTGCCATAGAAGAGTCGAAAGATCTGTCAGTGTTGACGAAGGAAGAGCTTCAAGGGACTCTTGAGTCTCATGAACAGAGAATGGCTGAGAGAGCTGCAGGAAAGTCGAAAGATATGGCTTTGCAGGCACAGACGGAAAAGGAGAGAAAAGGCAAAGGTAGCTGGAATGGCAACAAAGGAGGAAATCAGTCGAATCAAAAGAAACTTTGGAACCAAGGCAACCAAAGAGGTGGTGCTGCAGGTAAAGGAAGAGGTGGTGATCGAAAGACAGACAAAAGCCACATTCAATGTTTCAATTGCCAGAAGTATGGTCATTATGTTAGTGATTGTCCAGAAAAGAAGAGAAATCAAGAGACTGATGCAAAGTTGGCGAAACATGAAGAAGAAGAAACGTTGCTAATGGTCAAAACAAACGATGAAGAAAGATTCCAAGATCAGTGGTACTTGGACTCAGGATGCTCATCACACATGATTGGAAGGAAAGATTGGTTTGTCAACATGGAGCCCTCGTCGAAGAATACGGTGAAGTTTGCAAATGACAACACTCTAGCAGCTGAAGGTGTTGGTGATGTTCTGATTATGAGGAAAGATGGCAAAAGGTCAACAATTTCCAATGTGTTGTATATACCAGGCATGAAAAGTAATTTGCTCAGTATAGGGCAGCTTGTCGAAAAGAACTACAAGGTAGTTGTCGAAGACAAGATGATGAGAGTCCTCGACGCAGGTGGTAGACTAATCTTGAAGGCTCCAATGTCTCAGAATAGGACCTTCAAGATTGGACTCAATGTGATGGAGCACAAGTGTTTAGCAACTGCAGCCACTGAAGTCGAAATAGAAGTTCGACAGGAACCAGTTGCAGATGAAGCAGGTTCAAGCAGACCTCGATGAACTAGACACATGCCTGCAAGGTTGCAAGAATGTGTAATCACATCAGATGATGTAGTCGATGAAGACGGTGAGCTGGTACGTTATGCTTTCTACGCAGATGTCGAACCAGTCAATGCAGCTGAGGCATTGAAAGATTCGAAGTGGGTGAAAGCAATGATTGAAGAGTTAGAGTCCATCAAAGTCAATGATACCTGGTCACTTATCGAATTGCCGCAAGGCAAGAAGGCAATTGATGTGAGGTGGGTTTACAAGGTGAAGGTAAATCCTAAAGGAGAAGTAACTCGACACAAAGCGAGACTTGTGGCGAAAGGATTTATTCAGAAGGAAGGAATCGACTTCGATGAAGTATTCACACCTATTGCTAGAATCGAAACAATTAGGTTGGTTGTTGGTCTAAGAAATATGAACAACTGGAACACATGTCAGATGGACGTGAAATGTGCATTCTTTAATGGCCCCTTAGACGAAGAAGTTTATGTTGCACAACTAGCTGGGTTTGTGAAACAAGGCGAAGAAATCACAGGGAAGAATCATGGAGCAATTATCATGAGGATAGACAGCATGTCAGCTATCAACTTGGAGAAGAATCCAATAACTCATAGTCGAAGCAAGCACATCGAAATGAGGTTCCATTATCTTCGAGAACAGGTAGCAGAAGGGAAGATGAAGTTGGAACACTGCAGAACTGAGAATCAGATTGCAAATATCATGACGAAGGGAGTGCAAGTCGAAGCCTTCAGAAGACTAAGGGCCATGATGAATGTAGACAGTTTAGACATAATGAATTAGGTGGTGTGTTAAATATAATTCATTGTGATTTGATATGATTAGATTTGATATCATATGATTAGATTTGATATCATATGATTAATTTGATATGATATGATTAGATATAATTAGATTTGATATCATATGATTAGATTTGATATCATATGATTAGATTTGATTTAGAATATTTTGGGCCTTTTATGTTTTGGGCTAGTGTAAACCTAAAACTATAAATAGGGTGCCTTGCTTTGTATTCTACATCACAACATAACAGATTTCACAGTTGCAGTTAGCAAGTGAAAGTTCAATAAGAAATCTCACAGTTGTGGGTAACACATTCTCTCCAAATACTTCTTCTCTCATTCTTCTCTTTCTTGTGTGTTCTTCTTTTCTTTTGTTGTTCTTGATAATTACTTGTTATTACCATTACTATCATATTGTGGGTTTGTACGTCAATCTTGAGATCAAGATTGAAGGGAATTCTTCATAGGGTGTGAGGTGAATTTCCAACATCAGGTTTTGGGTGAGTATGTGGTGTGTCTCTCACAAAGGTTGCTCTAGAAAAAAGTCCCACTATGTTCAATGCTCCCTAGTTGAAAGTCCAACAGTGGTATCATGAGCCTTTGGTTCGAATAAAGGGAATGACTTACTTGTATCGAAAGTATCCCCATAGGTCGTGGGTTGAGTGTCTCGTTGAAGAATGTCAACGGCGGTACAAGGGTGCAGTTGTACAGTTAAAGTTTCCGCTTAAGGGAGAGCATTGGGATAGACTCACACTTGAGGGAGAGTGTTAAGTATTAACAAGTGTGAGTAGGGTGGATAATAGTCCCACATTGAATAGAAATGTGGTGACTTGAGCATTTATAAGTGAGAGAACTCATACACCTATCACCTTAAGGTTTTGGGTGAGTATGTGATGTGTCTCTCACAAAGGTTGCTCTAGAAAAAAGTCTCACTATGTTCAATGCTCCCTAGTTGAAAGTCTAACATCGTGCTCTCATAGATCAATTTTAGATTTTTTTTTATAGTATGGATAGAGAACTTCGTTTATTTGTATACTCACACTAAAACTTTCAAAATTTCTGATTTCTTTTTACTCTTTGAGTTTTCAAATTTTTTTTTTCACTTTCTCATTATTCTAAGTAATTCTATTACCTTTGAAAATATTTAAGTTCGAAGAAAAATTATCTTTGAAAAATAGTCTATTTCAAAAAAAAAAAAACTCTTAATTCAAGAAATTATTACGAGTGTGATGTAAGTATCATATTTAAGGTGTAATTTAGAACAGTTCCTGCGGTTGCTAATAATATCTAACCATGCAATTTTGTGGTTAATATTCTGATTATATAGTTTTAAACAATATTGCAAAACGTCTAAGAGAAAAATAAAGTCCTAGTACACAATTGAGGCAATAATTTCCTTGGTGGCAAAAGTACATTTAATTTTTCTAAATACCAAAACCACATGTGAATCTTTTTCTGTAAGATAATTCTATCTCTTTTGCAAATGGGTCTCTTTGTTTAAGATCCATAACAAACTATTTTTGATATTTTAGTTGTAATTATTTATTGATTATTTTAAATTTTATTTATTATATTTTTTTGGATTAGCTTTTGAAAAACACCATTTTTAATCTAAAGGAAAAATACAAATTATTTATTTATTAATTTTAAAATTCATAGCAGTGATCAATTGGGTCAAAATACAATCATTGTACCACTAATTGCCTCACATGACTATTTTTTGTTTTTTGGTACAATCCTCACATGACTATTACTTTAATTATTATTTAAAATATTAAAAAATCTATGACACATCTTTCATACTTCAATTATAAACGCTGATTAGATATTATAAAATATTTTAAAAAATAAATATTGTAAACAAAAGAAAACAAGTTAGTTATTTTTTTAAAAAATTAATTCCTCACACACATTTCACATGGATTTTTCTGAAAACCAGCAGCAGAGTAAATAAGATGGGCCAGACCCAAAAATACTCTGTTTCTTCATAGAGTTAAGATGGGCCAGACCCCAAAATGCTCTGTTTTTTCAGAGAGTTAAGATGGGCCAAGCAGGCCTGCAGAAATATATGTCTCTTTTTTTAATAAATTAAATACCTTCAGCGTGCAATTGTAGTGACTAATCTTTATATTGCGTATCTCTGAAACTAGATTTAAAACAAGACTCTTCTTATTTTATTTAATATTTTCTTTCTCATTTTTCTTTGTAACTATCCACCTTAAATTTATATTAATAAATAGTTACATGCACTTGCTCAAATATATCATTAACTTCTCATAGTGGTTGCAGTGTTAACCTAGTTAGAACTTTAATAGAATGCCCTCTTTTATTTAAAATAATTAATATTTTTTTAATTTTGCACTATTTGTGAATGAGACTTTGCATGATTCATGGGAGCAATTTCAAGACATGACAATTTAAAAAAATAAATAAATAACAATGAGATTTCTTCTTATAATAGGTGCAATACTGATATTGCATGAAGGGAAACTCTGGTTTGTTTGGCCAAAAAATACAGAGGAATTATGTTGAAGCAAATGCCCAAAAAGGCCTATGACTGTTCTTGGTCTTATTTGGAGATTTTAACTTAATACCCCCATTTGGATCTGGTACTCCATAATTTTATAATTTCAAAACTATTTTGAAACAAATTTTTGTACAAAAATTTTGATAGGTAAATCAGAATTTTCAGGACATACTAAATTTTCGATAATGTATTTATAATTTTTTGATATACCGAAATTTCTGAATTTTACATGAATTTACAAATATTACCGAATATTCTAAATGTTTTATTTTACACTATAAATTTTGAGTAGTTCATATTCAATAAAAGAAAAGTAACACTATTGAAAAATTTAAAATTTTCGATAATGTAAAAATAAAATTTCAAAAATTTTGAAATATTTTTTGAAAATTTCGATATTCTTCAATTTTTTTTCTTCAGAAATACTCATTTTTTACAAGAAAATTCCAATAAAAAATAAAAAATTTGAAAAATTCTGATACACACTGCAATTTTTCAGTAAAAACAGGTAAATTTTAAAAAAAAAAAATCTAATTTTTACAAAAGAGTATAAGGATAAAAGTGCTTTAAATAAAGGGATAGTAGATACAAGTGAGGGGTTGGCAAGTTAACACCTTCCCTATGTGTTGGTATAAGCCCAACACAAGATTCTTCACTTCATTTCATTTCTATGCAAGTTTCAATTTTTTAATAAAACATTTGTTCAAATTCATATGTTTTTAAATTATACTTAATCAACTATTTTTTTTAAAATTTATTTATGCAAGGACATCTGATTATAGAGACGGGAGTTCGAACGATATTTTATTTATTCACTTTTAAAAGGTGAAAATGCAACTATTAAACTAGTGGATAAAAAAAGATAAGAGTATATTTAAACAATTACAATATTTAGCATATTAAACATCCAAACTCGTGAGCAATGAAAGACATACATACAAAGCTTCCTTAAACTTTACTCTTGAAGTTAATTATTAATTAAATTATGTTAAACACTAAATCCTTAGAATTGGATAATATAAAAGTTAATCCTAAAGATAGATGTTTTAAATCAATTTATAAAAAATTGACTTAAAAGGTTTACATTTTTAACTTGATGGCACAATTGCAACGATGTTTCTTTTTTAAATTAATATTTTAAGTAAGAGTGTATATGGGTTGGGCAACCAGAGTTGTAGATGTTACTGTAAGGATTGTTATACTTGTTGTTACTAACATAGTTAATATAATCAGGATTTGTAGAACAATCTTCAAACAAGTGAGCATCCCCACAGTAAACGCATGCAACCTCTTATGCATCATTCACTACCTTGATAAGTTCAACTGGAGGCACGTCAGAGATTGTCATTAAGTTTTTCATAATTTGGTGAATCTGGATTAGGGTACCAATCCATTGTAGAATGTTTCTACTTGTATGCACATTGGTATTCCATATTTGGGACATTGTATAAGCAGTTCTTTGAATCTTTCCCAAGCGTCAAATAAGGATTCTTCATCTTTTTGTCTAAAGGAAGTAATCTCATTCCTCGTCTTGGCGTTCTTGATAGAAGGAACATTATAAGCTAAACACTTGTTGTGTCACTAGAGTATAGAGAACATTAGAAGCTCAAATGCTTATTTAACAAAAAAAAGGTTTAATACAAAATAAAAATGTTATCTTTAATACACTCCCTGACAACGGCGCCAAAAACTTGTTGCTTGAAAACGTGTGATGTCACATGCATGTATTCATGTATGTTTTAAGTAGCAAGTGATAAAGTATTAATGATGTCGAACCCACATGGAGTGGAAAGTAACTTAGAATGATTTTGTAAATAAACATAAGCAGAATAAAATAGTTTATAGCTGTCACATGTTCAGTTTAATAGCAATCAAAGATTAAAATAGTGTAAGGAAGTAAATGAGTTCAATAATAGAAAATGTGTTAGGACAATGATTCATTAATATAAATTTGCCATTTATGTGTGCATGATGTATTGTGTCATTTCAGGAAAGGTCAGAAAGAGATCTAATGGTGTATATCTATATCATCAAAAATGTATTCTTTAGAGAAAGTGGACAAATCTCTAAGCCTCACTTGTAACACTAAAGCATGTCTGGTTTTTATTCTGAAAGTCCTTTATGATTGTAGTTACTTATCTCCATGTAACTAATCTAGTGAATATCTCTATCCTACTATTTTCAATCACTTTTATCATGAAATTTGATTGTTGTTGGATCTCTCACAATAACAAGCTGGTAGCTTTTTCCAAGTAAATCAATCGAAGATACATATGTATGACAAGTAAGCACATGATAAAAAAAAATCATTAAAAACACATAATTTAACATAAAAACTACATTATATTAACTTCTCATTGCTCAACATAAAAGGTTTAGCTCATAATGAGCTGAGTACATACAATAATATTGGTTCTTAAGCTAATCATTCTCATACATGTGGTGAAAAATAAATAACGACCTTAGTGCAACTTCTTTATCTTATTGCAATGGTTAATCACCAAGAGACGACTTCTGTCACACCAGGTATCATCAGTTGGCACATGAGATAATGAGAAGTAGAAGAATCTCCATTTTCACTAAGCAAGAGACTTCATTGCTCACACATACAAGTATAAGACTTCCTTTCTAAAACACACAATTTTGAGACTTTCTTGCTCAAACACACAAGTTTGAGACTTCCTTGCTCAAGAATACAAGCTCAAGACCTCCTTTCTCAAACACACAAGTTTGAGACTTCCTTGCTCAAGCGCACAAGCTCAATACTTCCTTGCTCAAATACATAAGTTTGAGACTTCCTTACTCAAACACACACGATCAAGACTTCCTTGATCAAACACACAAGTTTAAGACTTCCTTATTCAAGAACATGAGCTCAAGACTTCCTTGCTCAAACACTTAGTAAGAGACTTCTAACAATCTACCTAGAAGATAAATGATTGTTGAGTAAATACACTTGATATACAATCAATGATATATCAATAATACAAACTAAAAGGACTCTTTTAGGACATAAGGATTTCTAAGATATACAAGGATAAGAAATCCTAAGTTTAGCTTGTGCTAAAACTTTGACAAAGTAGATTCTCTTTTGTTTGTCAATCATGGTGTACTAGTATGTTCAACGTGTATTTCTTTTGTTGTTGTATTCTTTTGTCCCATCTATTTCTTTAAGTCGTTTATCTCCTTAAGTAGTGAAGAAAAATAGTCGTTGAAGAAGCAAAGATATTATCCTTTGAGAAGCTTCACAAGATACGTTGGGAGATAATGAGATGTTTCACCAAAATGTCAAGTTAGGTGAAACCTTGTTTTAAAATCCTTTTCTATAAAAGGAATTAACAGTTGTATTCCAGCAGACTCTATGAAGAGGCTAGAGCATAGGTCATCATGTGATAAAGTGTGTTCAGAGGTGAACAGTGACCCATCAGTGTCATCTTGGTTCTTGCGCTTTGACTAGCTCGAGTTCTGATCAGAAGCATACTTCTTTAGATTCTTTTCATTAGAGGATGACTCCTTTAGACTCTAATGTGTGAATGCTGACTTCTTTTGGAAAGGAATTCTTCAGAATCAATTCTCCAGCTTCCGATGCATCATAATATAATCTTCACGCTTCTATTTGGATGTTCAGAGTCAGAACCAATACTTGGATTTAATATTAATTTTAATCTGTGGTCCTTCACACTTGAACAAACATTAGTATTCCCTATTGTTCTTTAAATATTTTTCTATCATCGGAACCCAAAGGATACACGACAAACCAATTTTGTTTCAAAAATCTACCTCTTTTTTATGATGACAAACATAAGTATTTAAGAATAATGGTTAAAGATTTAATTAACTAGTTGACATCAGGGTCTGAGGTTTGTAAGCTCCCCTTGGTTGTAATAGTCCATAGGGTTAGGTTTGTAAGCTCCCCCTAAGTCCTTTACCAGCTAATTAAATTTAAAAATTTAAAATGCATAAATAATTCTTTAGAATTTAGGAAAGATAATAACAATCATAGTTCAAATGCTTAAATACTTCTATATCTACTCCTTCTTTTGTCATCAACAAAAAAATAAAGAAAGGAAATAAAAAAGATACCGAAGAAAAACTATTTTTTAAATAAACAAATGTTTAGGATTAAATTAGAACTAGATAAAAATTATTTTAAAAACATGCTTGATTTCCCTTTTAGAAAAAGGATTTGAAAATATTTGAAAATTCATTTGAACGGTTGGAAAGCAACTACTACACTTCTCAAGATGGTCATGGCAGGATCCTTCAGCTAGGCTTTAAAGAGAACTGAGGAAATTAAGTATGGAGAGACGTGTTTGAAGATAATGAATTTATTGCTCCCCAATTATCATTTGTGCGTAGTATCCAAAACTGATTTTACTTTAACCAAAATTCTCTATAAAATCAGAGTTCTGACACAACAAAAATCATATTACATCCAAAATTAACATACTTCTTCATAAGCCATGAGAGATTCTCTAAAAAATTCCAATTAGGGCATTCCAATTAAGGTTAACAAGGCAACTACTGAGGGTACTTCAAGAATGCTGAAGTGTCAGACCAAGAAAGCTGAAGGTTCAAAACTAAGGGCAAATTCATCAAGAGCATTGAATGTGAGAAAATCATTCATGACAAAGAAGAAGAAAAGAAGACTCTAGAGAATCCATGATCCTCCTTTTGACTACGAGTAAGATACTGATGAATTCCCTTTTGAATAGTCAAACTTCCTCAGTTGCCGTGCTTATTTTACAGAGGAATTTGGAGAAGATTAGGCGATGTAATTTGGTTTGATCAATGAGGAAATAAGTCTTTGTACTTTTCCCCTCATTTTAATAATAAAAATGCCTTTTTCCTTTTCTTCTTGCATGACTGTTAATCACTTGCGTCTATTTCTTTTTATCCACCAAGAAGAGTGAGTTAAATTCATTTTCTATCCTTTCCAACCAATATTAAGTTGTGTGTATAGATTTAATCAAAAACTTAATTACACAATGATAAAACACATTGTTGAAGTGAAAAACAAAATAGAATTTAATTTTACCCATAGACATTGATTCCTAAAACATAACTCAATCTTTTTTGTTAAGAGAAGAATATTTATGAAGGAATTCATATTTCTTAGCTTAACAAAACATAATTGGTTATGTCTATTGATATGACTCAAGGATCATAAGACATAGAATTCTTAGAAGAACTCTTGACTTAGGATCTTATGAACCAGAAGATTATTTCTCATAGAGAACTAACTGGTTCAGAATCGGATTGAACATAGTCATTTATAAAGCCAAATACTAGATAAAAAATAAGTTAATGACACGTTGGAGAGATACACAATATTCAAAACACATATATCATTAACTAAAATTTATTATCCAACAACTTATAACCCAAGTGTCAGAAAAGACCTTTCAGATTCATAACACACAAGTGATAAAATGTTAAACATCAAACTACTCACTTATATGCTATCACAGACAACAAATCAAATTCTAAATATTAGAGGTTGAGTTATTCAGATGCTTACTGTTCATCATAAGCTTGCTCGGGGTTGCTGACCACAGTAGCTTCTGATCATCATCAAACTCGGATTCTCCATTTTAGAAACATGCATTAATCCTTAACAAAAATGCATGTTCAGATTCTTTTTATAAAATTAAATCTTTCAATAGTGAGAGGTTTGGTAAATATATCAGCCCATTGATGATCTGTATCAGTGAAATGAATATCTATCACTCCCTTCTGAACATGGTCTCTTATAAAATGATGTTTTATTTCAATGTGCTTGGTTCTTGAATGTTGAATAGGATTCTTTGTCAAACTGATAGCAACAATATTGTCATAAAAGATTGGGATATTTCTTCCATTTATCTGATAGTCTTCCAAATGAATTTTATCCAGAGTAGTTGTCTGTAATAACTTGAAGCCGAAATGTATTCTACTTTTTCTATGGATAAGGAAATTGTTGCTTGTCTTTTACTAGCCCAGGATATTCGATTTTTCACCTCTGAATTGAAAACTTCCACTGGTGGATTTTCTTTCAATTATGACCACAACATAGTCAGAATCACATGATTGAACTAGCTTATATTCTAAATATTTCTTTTAAAGAAGTTATAGATTTGTTGTTTCCTTCAGATATCTAAAGATCCTCTTAACACCTATTAAATGAGTCTTTCTATGATCTGGCTGAAATCTCGCTTATAAACAAACACTAAACAAACACTAGTCTAGAAGCTGTTAAATAAAGAAGAAAACTAATCATACCTATGTACAGCTTCTGGTAGGCCTTGGTGTTGCTTTCATCTTTGCACATGTTGCAGGTTGAATGCATATGAGTGCTCATGATTTTGAAATCATCAAGCTTGAACTTCTTCAAAAGCTCCTTTATATATTTAGTCTGATGAACATAAACTCCCTCTTTACATTGATTAATTTGAATTCCAAGAAATAACTTCAGCTCTCTCATCATACTCATTTTGAATTCAGCCTGCATTGTCTTAGAAAATTCTTGGCAAAGAAAAGTATTATTTGAACCAAATATGATGTCATTAACATACACTTGGAAGATTAAGATATAATTCTTAAGAGTCTTTCTAAAGAGTGTAGTTTCAACTTGCCCTTTATGAAATCCATTTGTTAACATAAAATTACTCACTCTTTCATACCAAGCTCTGGGAGTTTGTTTGTGTCCATAAAGTGATTCTTTAATATAAAAATATAATCTAGATAGAACAAGTCCTCAAACTCATATGGCGTTTTGACATACACTTGTTTAGAAATGACACCATTTAAGAATGCACTCTTAACATCCATTTGGTATAAGATGATATCATGATTTATAGCATAAGAGAGAAGTAACTTGATTTCCTCTAACCTTGCAATTGGTGAGAAGGTTTCAGAGAAATGTATACCTTTATGCTGACTATAGCTTTGAGCTACATCTCCTTGCTTGTTGAACTTATTTCTGAACACCCATTTTGTTCCAATAATGTTCTTCTGTGAAAGCTTGGGTACCAGATTCAAACAAATAATTTCTTTGGAACTAGTTTAACTCTTCTTGCATAGCCAAAATCTAGCCATCATCATAGAGTGCTTCGTCATTAGAAGTAGGTTTATTCATGGAAAATAGTCCTAGCATTAGATGCTCTTCTCTGAAGGCAGAAATTGTCTTCTTAAGGATATAATTAACTCTTTTGGATGAGAAGACTTGTACTTGAATGTCTTTTTGGATTGTGATACATTTGACGAGCCATCTTGTGCTTCTTCAGATTCTTCATTATTCGGATGAGCTTCTGTGGTATGATTAATTTCTAGATCATTATCTTCTAGAGTTCTAATGGCTTATGAGCATTCAACTACATATGGATTGATTGCTTTTGAACTTCCAGATTCCTGACCTGTAGCTTCTGATGTGTTTTTGGATACACAGATTTCTGAAAAATTATGAACAAGCTCTAACATTTTACCGTTAGGCTCTTTGTTATCAAAGTTAATATATATTGACTCTTCAACCATATTGGTTTTAGATTTATACACCACGTATGCTTTAGAGCGTCCAGAGTATCCTAAAAAGATACCCTTTTGAGCTTTAGCATCAAATTTTTTCAGATAGGCTTTGTTGTTTAGGATATAACATGTACAACCAAATTGATGGAAATAAATGATGCTTGGATTTCTTCCCTTAAACAACATATGATATCTTGTTTAGAATAGGTCTAATATAGATTCTATTTTAAATCACTACTACAAATAAAACATTTCATGACACAAATTTCACCTCACCCTACCAAAAGTCGAGGTCACAACTCAAGGCGCACCATATTTTATGTTTTTTTATTAAATACCACATATTCCCTCGATAACAAAATAAAATCGAGGCAAAAAATATTTCATGACACGCTTCGAATCTCAATATCAGCAGTTTATGTCTTTATTTATTTAAAAATTGTGTCTTTCTTTTTATTTTATTTTTAACTCTTAAATTAATGATCTATTCCTTCAGTTATATTTAATAACTTAGGGATCAAATTATCATATTTTACTATAAAAGCACTCGTTAATCAGATTTTACCTTAAACCTAACTTATATATAGCCGCTCCAAAGTGTTACGCATCATTCTTTGGGATGAATTGCAAGACAAAAAAATCTCCAATGTTCTTCAGTCTTGAACAAAATACTTTTTATACCTTTTCAATCTGTCTCACATACTGATGTTGATGTTGTTGTATTTATATAATAACCATCGTATGTTAACAATCAAAGAAAACATTGAGAAATTTATTGCTTTCCTAAGTTGACAACATTGAAAAATTTATTACTAAACACAATCACCCATTTCTATTTTATGCTCTCTTTCATGTGAAAGCATTTGTCATGAAAACATTTGCTCAAGATAATGAAATCTCTCTATGATGGATTGCAAGTATAGAAAAAGATTTCTTTTGGTTGAAACAGATAACTTCTTAGAAATCTGAAAAGATAGGTTTTCTCCAAAATTCCATTGTCAAACTCTTATTTGTCTAAATATTTTGTGTATGCAATGTAAATATTTTAAAAAATATTTTTCCCCTTGGTTTTTATCTGCAATTGAGAGGTATGTGGCTTGGGTTGGAACATGTTTTATGTTTTTTAAAATTAAAAAGAAACACATTTTACCTCGATTTTGAGTAATAACCGATGTAAAATATAATTGTGTTTATTCAATTTTTTCACCATCCTTAACCAAATCATTACCGTCCATTTGATGAGTATCGACGATTAAGACACTGCTATTAGTGATATACATATTACCTTGACTATAGAAGCGAGGTAATGAAGGGCGACATGAAAACTCGCCACTTATCACCTTGGTGGAATCAAAACCATGAGTTAATTTTAAATATACATCGGTTCGAACCCCATCAATGACACTTTCATTATTTTCAAAACTACCGTATTTTTCATCTCGGTTATTTTGAAAATCGAGGGGTAAAATTATTTATTTATTTTTTATAAAAAAATTGTCAAATTGCTTACCCATAACTTTATGTTGTTTACCAAGAATATTACACTGTTTAAAATAAAAATCAAATTCCTAGAGAGCAAGGTAAAAGTTAAATTCCCTGAAGATCTAGATTTTAGATCTTTGAATTATTGAATCACGGGGAAGATCAAATGTTGGGTGTAAGGTTACTCTCTTCGCGTCCCGCATGCAATTGATTCTGAAGCAAAACAAAATAAGGGTTGGATAAATAAAATCAATATTCAAATATATGATTTTGTGCTCGAATAAATATTTGACAAAACAAATCTTAAACCCAAGCAATTTTCTGCTCTTGCAATCCATCTTAGAGAAATTTTTCAAACGTCTTTATGTTTCAAGTGCTGCATGTTCCATATAGGTTATATTTTCAATATTTAGCATGCTTTTATAATGGATGTTCCTTAGGTTTCATGAGGATCACTAATGGAAGATTCTTGAGCGTTGATAAACGTTAAATGGAGGACAAAGATTTGTTTAAGGGCGTTGAATATGGTAAAAAAATGCTTAATTATCCCGTCGGTCAAGAAGAAAACCGAGGTAAATAAGCTATTTTTTTAAATACATTGTTTACACTGAATATTAAAAATATAGTGTAAAATACATTGTAATTTTCTTCACTTGCAATCCATCTCAGAGATCTGTACTTGAAAATATATTGTTTACATGTAATATTAAGTGTTCTAGACTGGGCCAGAAACTGACCCACCGTCGGACACGGCCCAACCTAGCTCCCCATCGGGGAGGGCCTAATGAAGGCCCAATCTTTCAATGCCCACAGGGAGCTCTCACACGTCTCCCCCACGGTCTCCACGTGCACCCCATGTGGGGACATGTCATCAGGAAACTACCCACCTCCCGAAGATCATGGGGCAGTTGACTCAGGACGAAGATCACGTGCTGGTTTTCCCTACGCCACGTAAGCCCTGGTAGTTACTCGTATTAGGCCTTGTAATCCAACCCAGTGCAAAGTAACCGTTGGCCTAACACTGGGGGCACATTATAAATACCCTCTTTCACTAGAGGATCAGGTATTCAATTCTCTACACACTTTTTTGTACTTGCTCTTTCTAATCCGTCTCTTACTTTGGCATCAGAGTATCTTGCAGGTACACCCCCTATTCTTCTTCACCACTGGTGAATTAAGGAGCTCACGACGTGTTGCTGGTTGTTGATCCCTTTCTGATTTGGTAAGATCAGTGGTGCCGTCTGTGGGAAACCTACTTCCCTGTTCTTCCTTCTGAAAGAAATCCAAGAATCAAATCATACCTCAACCTCCATTGATCATGGCTATCCCACGCAATGACGACAACATCTATGAAACCGCATTCACCCCATTTACCAACGGCGAAGATCAGGATCTTAACGTGATCGTTCACGTCAAGGAAGGAGACGCCAAGGACGGGCACACTGCCTCACCCTCCCCCGACGATGCGGCCTACAACGTTGGCCGACGATTTGACAACCCAACATTCTTCTAACCAATTTTTTTTCCGCCTAACACCGACCCGACAATGGTTGCTCTATTCGCGGAAATCAATCAGACAAACCTGATGACTTTCCAACAGAATAAGCGGATCTAGATGTTGGAGAAAGACCGACAATCATGCTCTCCCCCGCAGAGACATCGTTGCTCGGTTTCTCGTATCCCATCCCCGTGATGACGAGAAACCCGTCCTTCACCTCTCCCGCGGAGGCCATAACATGATGTGTCTTGGAGTCCCTCTCAGTGACAAGCCGAGCATCATCCGTGACTAGAACGACCACAACCCATGGCAACCTAGAAGCACGATCATTCTCCTCTCCAGAAGGAGCGATGCTCCCCAGCTCCCAAGAGAAACAAAGTTGATGGGCATGCTGGAAAGCTGAAGAGTCGCCCGAGAAGCCCTTCATGTCGCTCGAGCCCTCAGTACGACCCGTCCCCCTCGCAATCACCCGTAAGAAGCGACAAGGACGACCCACGCGCGCTGCTGTCTAGGGCAATCAAGGAGACTCCTCTCCCTGTCGAGATGGAGAAGCCCCTGATCCTGGCCACCTATGATGGTACCACCGATCCGGACAACCATATTGAAAGCATCAATGCGATGCTCGACTGCAGGAACGTCCGGTGAGCCATCAAGTGCAGGCTCTTTCCTACGGCCCTGAGGAATAGAGCAATGGCATGTGTCGCACCCTAATTTTTGACCTTAAGATCCAACCTCCTTGTGTTTTTTTTCTTCCACATTTTCTTTATACTTTTATGCGCGCCTATTATGTCTAACAAGCTCGTGCAGGTGCACTGTTTTCAAATAGAACGGGCGTTCATATTTTCAATTTAATACTTCAGGAAGCAAAGGTTTTTTCTTACATTGATGTGGTGCACGAGGATTTATGGATTATGATGGTTGGTGCAATGAGATTTTGAAGTCGGAATGCATTTATCTCAAGTCAAAGATTATTGAGCTTTAATGTTATTTCCTGGTCCAAAGACGGAGGTTGTGGAGTTATTGGATTAAGGATTCCTCGAATCTAAAGTACGGGACGAAGGCAAACTATTTATGATGATCAACAAAGAAGAGTCACATCGCGATAAGGCCTAAGCATCCTATCTCGTTAAACTATATTCAAGACGAAATTGAACTCCAAGAAGTTATAGGATTCAAGAGACTCCGGAGGGTATCATAAGAATTTTAAGTCTTCAAGAGTAATTCAAGCATATTAGCCAATTAGTTCCAACCCTTATACTTCAAGCCGAGGTACATATGAGATTCAGGAATTTAATGAATTAATTTCAATTTATTTAATTAAGGCTACATGAGAAAGATAAAGTTTATTCAAATTCTCAAAGAGAGTTTATTCAAATTCTCAAAGAGAGTCATTCTACCGCAAATGCGAAGTGTACGAAAGTCCAAAAGACTCATGTTTTCACTTTCGAACGAAGTACAGATCCCCCCATTTAAAAGAAAGTTGAGTTTGTTGCATTTTGTTTGATATTAATTTTAAGACGACGTTCTTCTTACAATTACTTTAACAAGATAATGGAAAGAGCAGTGAAGCCGTGTAATATTGTTCTTCCGTCGAGCTCATCACAAAACAATAATGATAGGATAATGTTTGTCAACTTTAACTCAAGTATTATAGAGGAAGTGTTTTGTTTAACACAAGAACAAACCCATATCACTTTTCTTACTACAAGACCATTTAGTCTTGCTACTACTTTAACTTAAACCAAGCTACATGGAAAGCAGCACATCCATCCAAATACCAAATGAACTACTTCAAATTACAATTATCTTGAGTCCAAAAATAATAGAACTCCTAGTTGCTATTACATGTGCAGTAAAGCGCATCTCTGTACATAAAAAGGGGTTGAAAACTGAACTGCATTGGTGCCTGCAGGAGGTACAGAAGAAGTAATTGGTCCGAACTCCGCCGGGCCACCATCTCTATTAGTACTAATTATAGTTTGAAGAACAATTTGAATAATCGACCTTACCTCTGGAAGATCAACACTTGGTCCTTGTCTCGCTCACACGATCAACTTCACAAGTTTTCTTCGTTGTTGTCAGCAAAGCAAAAGCGGAACCGTGGCAACAAAGGTCCAACGGACCTGCATCAAACGATTTAACCGTGAGTATCAAAGCCGTCAAAGCTGTAATTAAACCAATTTTCTAAAGAAAGAGGGTGAAGGATCTATTTGGTCTTCCTCACTAAACCGTACTCTATCCTACCTCACGCACCCTAGCGGATTTTATCCTACGAAATTCTTTGAGTGACCTTTTATGCTTATGCGCTCCCTTGCTGCTAGGAAGATTCGTTGTCAGCCTCATTACGGTTACGATGTCGGTGAGAATCATGTCCCTGCATAAAATATGAGCTAAATTAGAACGCTATCAGAAACACAGTCCGGATGGATTGTGTGAGAACAAAACATATCCATGGTAATCATAAGATAGGAAAGGGGAACGAATCTCACCTTCTTGTTTTATATTTGCGAAGTGCAGAATCATAGTTGTCGTGACGAGAGATTCTGGCATATGTCGAACCACCCACATAGACACCGTTGAGTTGATACGAACATCATGGAGGCTCACAAGTACATAGTAAGAATATGCGCAGAGAATATTGATGAAGTTAGAAGAAGCCACCCAAGACCTGCCACGATTTTAACATAGTTAACCTGTCTGACACAATCAGACAACAATAAAAACTTCCAAATTAATGTTGACAAAGCCATAAGCTATTTCCAAAATAGGATAGACATGTTCATACAGATTTGGAAACGAATTAACCATTGAATTGATTAGCAAAGAAGTGAAAAGCTATAAGAGGAAGAGGATTCACCAACTTTCAAAGTCGGCCAGAAATTCACAGATATCAGAAAAAAACCACAAACATCCAAAGTAAAACACAGCAACCCAGAAACACACAGAAATCCCAAATCAAAAACCCATACAAAACCTAAAAATCATAGACAAATAAGAAAGCTTATCTTTCTTGAGCTCCGTCGCGAATCACTCTTCAGCCGCATCAAGATCACCTTCGCGAACCTCAATCGTCCGCCGCAAAACCCTTTACATCTCATAGAAATCAACGTCGCCACCCTCAAAACACTCACGCACACCACCAGAATCCCTTCGATCACAACCTTCGAAACCTGCAAAACCATTTAACTGTGAGATTTCCTTTGCTAACACTTTAACATTTTTTTGTTTGATTTGTGTAGGAAAAGAGAAGTGAAAAAATAGACGGAAGGAGATGAGGAGAGGCGAAGAAAGGAAGTAAGAAAAGAGAAAGAATCATGATCGGAGAAAAGAGAAGACGGAAGATCGTGTAGAGGTTAGAGAAGCGAAAATGGAGAAGAAAGGGGGAGATGTAGAACGACAGAAGAGAAAGGGGAATTGAGATTAGGATTTTTTCAATTTGGTTTTATGTTATTGTAATATAATGTATGCTCACACACCATAATCACCACGCACCCACACACGCCACCATCCATCACCATCTGACCCAGATCGTGCGATCCACTCTCGCAGCATATGGTGCACCACTCACAGTGCACCACAGCCAATCACGCACCTCACCCATTGCCCCCTTTAATCTGCATTTAATCTGCCTAATCACCTACTTAATTAATCTAATTATAATTAAACCTTAATCAACCTTTTTTATAAAATTAAACTAATGACCCTCTTTTCAAATTAACCTTTAATTATTCAACTTAATTTACCCTTTATTTATTAATTTCAATTTATCAAATTAATAAAAAAAAATTAAATGATGAGATATAATTAATTTGTTCTTATTTTAATTAAAGAGGCCCATTTTCACATAATTTATTTTGTATTTAGTAATAAAAAAGCTATCTTATTTAATAAACTTTTTCCTGTAATTCATTATACTTATATTATAATAATGATAACCTTTAAGAAAAACCTTTTATTAAAACTACTAAAATTAAATTAACTTTTCCTAAAATTAATCTCAATAAAGTAATCAAATAACTCTTTTTTTTAAATTTAATTTACCACCTAGCCTTTTTTGAACTAATAATCTAATATAGCATTTCCCATAAAAATCAATGCACCTAATATAATTAAGTGACCTTTCCTAAAAGCAAATCTCGCCTAAAATTAAGCGTGCACGTTCCCGCTCCGATTCATTCACGTATGCACTTTCACTTTCACTCGTATGTTTTAGCGCTTTCATGTGTTTGTATGTTTTTACTTCATCGACAATTTATCTTTACTGTTATTTATCTTTATCGCATCGCATAAGCGTCCAAAGGAAGAATCTGCGCATAATGTAAAACTTATGCGTATGCATATCATTTGCATCATATTCCCCATTTGATCCTTGATCCCATTCAAGTTGATATCTTAAGTTAGATTCTATCCCATAAGGAGGACCCTTTTCTTTTATCTTTACGACATAGAAAAAAACAATTCAACAACTCAATATCAAACTATTCAAACCATTAGAGAATAAGATGTTAGTCATCTTGACAGTCGAGAAATAAATCTTCTGCCTCATAACAATACAATCAATATGTAGGGACTTTTCCGCCTTGAGAGTGATAGTGGCATACTCGTCGATCACAATCCGAGTTTCTAATCCCTTCTCTCAAGACGATGCAAAGACTATTTTCCTACAAGTTGTAGTGGATAAGTCAAGTATTCTCCCTTGAGATGACAAATCGCCTTTTCTCCTAGACCCAATCAATCAACTACCCTTATCCCTTTGGAACTTTGACCAATAATCGAAGAGCTCCTTAAAACCCTTTAGAGGAACTACAAATACTCTGATTCGATTCCCGTCAGGATATGTAGGCACAAGATGCGACGTCTTGGCGAGTATACTTTGAATTAAACCATTAGGTCTTTTACCTTAAGCAGAAAACCCATAGCAATTAATAACAACATAAAACAAGAGGTTCCTGTAGAGTACTACAGAAACTTATGATGCTAGCACCTTCCCTAAGTTTAACCAACCCCTAAACCTAAACTCTCTAGCTTTTTCATTTGCATTGCATTGTGGGTAATTCGATTTTTTCCCTTCCTTTGGACAAATAAAAAACCGGTGGTGAACCTAATGAATTAAGATTCAAATTAATTAATAATTTGACATCCAATTCTCACCGCGACAAAAATGGTGACTTCACTGGGGAAATTTCAGTGGGTTTCCCTAACTTTTTTTTTTTATTTTTGCTTGTTTATTATATATTTGCTTAATTGCTTATTTGTATATTTGTTTTATTGCTTTTTGGGTTGATATCCTTGAGTGGTGAGACAAATTCCTATACCTGGACTTGAGATAAATTATAATAAGATGGTGAGATATTCGACGAGGCTTATAGGGAGTGAGTCCCGACCAAGTTGACTCGAGAATCACCGCTCAGTTGAGGCCCTCTCGAAATGGTACTGTTGAACGAGTCAGTCGTGAAAACACTCACTATTTTCGACCTTAGAGCCTGTGATACTGAGGACTGTAGTTACCTTTAACCCCACTTGGCCTTTATTAGGATGTAGTGCGAGGACTATGAGGGAGTAGTCCCGAAGTAGTTGCTACGCGATGCTACACTCAAAAGAGGTTCTCTTGAGAATATTATTAATCACTGAGTTAGTCGGGAAATTGATTATATCCAAAGGATGGACTAATGACTTTGGGAACCATTTTAGAACCTTGTTCTGCAGGTACAATTTGCCTTTAGTCCACGTCCTTTGGGAATGGGTATACCCTTTGGCTCCATGCTTATTGCAAACCTAGGACCTTCTTATTTGTTTACCTTTATGTCCCTACGTGCTTACTTGTGTTTGTTGCATCCATAAAGCATCATATTGCATCGGTTTCATGGAATCCTGAGTTTATTTATAAACATTACAAAAACCAATATGGATTACAAAAGAAAATATTTTGAAGTATTCTTTTAAGAGTCCTAACTTGGATGACCTAAGGATGTTAAGGGCACTGATTGAAGAATCAAGAAAACTCAAAAGATAAATACAAGAGGCTTCCATTATCATTGAATATCAATAGAAGTTCAAAAGAATTTCATTATCATTGAAGATCCAAGTGAACAAGGGATTCCTTTCTTACTTTCCGACAAGAAAAGAGATGGAGGATTTATTTTCCTCTATCAAACTACTTTTGGACATTGATCATCGACAAGCGTAAATTCGAGAAGGTCCAGCTAGAAGATCAAATCAAGAAGCATGATACAAGACTTCCTTAGGACTTTCATTTAGCTATTATGTCAGGACTCTTCTAAGAATATTCATTTGTAATCCGTTATCAAAAAATAAATAAAATTTTCTTTAGAATTCTGTAACATTTATAAATGCTTGAGTTCCATGAAACTTTTCATTTCTGTATTATGCATTCTTGCATTAGCATTCTGCATTTAGCATCTTGCATATGCATGTGTCCTCTCATTGTTGTGGCTCACCCGATCTTCTGTCTTTGTTTGTCAGCTGACATCTTGACCATTTGACCAAGTTCGAAGCAACTACTGAAGGATAGTAAAGAGAACAAAAGATATGGATCCCATGACTGATTTCAGAGTAAGGACTAATCCGATATTTATTCAACAAGTGGATGTTCCTGCACAATCTCAGCCTGTGCAAGATAACCTGGTTGTTCAAGTTGATAGAAGAGATTCCCAGCTTCCACAGCATATGCCAAATCTTCAGAACATTCGTACTAAGATGAAGGTGGACGATCCTAGATTTATAGAAATTTAGAAAGGATTTCGTGATCTCGAAGAACAATTGAAGATGATGAAAGAAGCTAACGCATCTGGTCTTGATGCTCATGACCTATGTTTAGTTCCAGGCGTAATTATCCCTCCAAAGTTCAAAATGCCTATATTTGAAGTGTACAAGGGTGTTAGTTTCCCAAGATACCATTTGAAGATGTTTTGTCGAAAGATGACTGCTTATGTTGACAATGACAAACTGATGATTCACTGCTTTCAAGAAACTTTATGCAGGGCATCCTTGATATGGTATATGAAGCTAAAAAGGAATCATATTCGGTCTTGGAGAGATTTAGCGGATGCTTTCGTGAAGCAATATAATTATAATTTAGACGTGGCTCCAGACAGCCATCAATTGATGAACATGAATAAGAACGACAACGAATCTTTCAGGGAGTATGCCTAACAATGGAAAGAGTTAGCATCCCAAGTCCATCCACCGCTTCAAGAAAAAGAATTAAGCAAGATGTTTCTAAGAACACTGCCAGACTCTTATTATGATAGGATGGTAGGCGTTGTGCCATTAGATTTCTCCAAAATTGTGGAAGTCGGAGTAAACATTAAGAATGCGCTCAAAAGTGGAAGAATTCAAGATGGCTTGAATGCCAAGCTAATGAAGATCCAGTCAGTGATTCCCTAGAGGAAGGAAGTGTTGGTGTTAATGCAATTTTGGATTCCTCTTAGATCCTGCCAGATTCAGTTCCAGTACCTTATCCTCAACATCGGTATACAACTTCTGCTCAGCGTAAACGACAACTACCTCATAAACGAAGGCTGCCTTCTCCAGATCAACATCAGAATTGACGAGTTCGAAGACAATTTCAGAATCAGAAGATATCTTTGAGTATTCCGAAAGAAGAAACTCGCCAGTTTGATCTAATCCCGATGACTTACCGTCAACTATGGTCTTATTTTGCTAGGAACTCGGTAATGACTCCCAGAAGGACTATAATCATGAAGTCTCGTCCACCTTGGTTCAACTTGAATGCCAGCTGTGAATTTCATGATGGAGTAGTGGGGCATTCGGTTGAAGAATGCAAAGCTTTCCAAGAGATAGTTCAAAAAATGATAAGTGATGAAGTTCTAACTTTCAAAGGAGGAAGCTCAGTCGTGAATGGAACACCATTATGCTGATATACGTGAAAACTCCAGAAAATCCTGAGAAAGGGCTCATAAGATTGTCTGTTTTGTCCGCTTATATGTATTTTATTTCTTTGATTAAAAGAATAATTTGCATCTAAGAACTTGTTTATTTTGGACGTTAATGCAATAAAGTGTTTGTCTTGAAGAAATCCATTCGTATTCACTCATAAAATATTTTTCATAATTTATAATGCCAATGTTACCCAATCTTTCCTCACTTTGGTGAAGAATTGGAAGGAGGATGACGAAATAAAACACAAGATCTCTTGTTGTATGCTTTTGAATAAAACCCTACTAATGATGTAAGGCATTGTTTCAAACCTCCTAAATACCAGAGATATAAAGAAGTTAAATCCTTTTTAACCCTTTCCAACCTCATTTTAACCTGGGGCAAGACAATTTTCAGTCAGCTTGACTGAACGCCTAAACTTTCAACAAGAGAATGAACATCTTTCAAAATGGGTGGGTACAAACAAGCTTTGACCCTTATTCCTTTGTTTTACAAATCGTAAACTAAGCCCAGATACAACCCTCAAAAGTCCTAATTGAGGTAGGGTTCATTTTGAAAGCATACTCGATGAGATGTCGTTTCCTTACTCCTATGAGCTATGCTTAAATTTAGTATTGGCCTTGTAAATAAATTTAATTCATATCCTAACTAGTGATTTCGGTCACCAGTTATTGTGATATCTTTTTCAAAAAAACTTCAAGACGAACATATATGTTGCATTAATAATTTCAGAATTAACATTTCTGACTTGCTAACTTTGCTTGATATCTTAGAAAGTTTACATATAAACATTGGCGTTAAGTTTGTTCTATTGGAATTTGAAGACTCCACGGACCTGGGCAAGATTATGTTCCAAGTTTGTTTGCTCTATACAAGTATGACCATGCCTAAAGCGCTATTTTCGAAGAGTTATTCATAACACCATCGATCAGGGGCAGTTACGTCGAGATTCGACGAATCTCTCCAGAGAGTTTGAAAACAGTGAAGCATGTTGGACACCCTGTTTTCTGTAAAAGCCTCTTGAAAACGACTTCTTCTTATAACCATATGACCTGGGTATTTGAGAAACGAAGATTTTCATCCATTCACAACAAGTTTTTGTTCAAAATGGCAACTATTACGCAGTTCATCAGACAAAACTATGTCGTTCTTACAAACAATTCTTCATTCGCGTCCTCGGTAAATTTTACTTCTGGTGGTCTGACAATTCTCCGATGAAGCTTTTCGATGTAAGAATTCCCAGTGATTTGCTTAACTTTACCTCCCCGATGAAGTAGACGTTATTTCACTCCTCAGTGGATCCTTTTACCACACCAGTCTTCCCCAATGAAGCGGATGTTTATTTCATCCTCGTTGAAGTTTCGACTCCGGCATATCCAACAGCTATGTTAACCCAGGTTTCCTCATTGAAGTGGATATTTATTTTATCCCCTGTGAAACCTCAGTTTGGGTATCTCCGTCTACAACTCCAATAAGAATTCATCTAGTGAAGTGGACATTTATGAGTTTGATCCGCACCCAGTAGATCTTTACTCTCATTTTCAATAGGACAACCTTTCAGATTTATCAAGATGTCATATCCCCTAGTGGAATGTTTTCTATTCCCCATAGAAGCTTTGAAGCTCTAAAGTAGGATTGTGATCCCGTATCCAGTTCCCCATCTATCCCCAGGGGTGCTTTTATCTTTGAAGATTGGTCGGATGTGTGCTTCGAGATGTTTATTTCATCTCTGGTTCCTTCATTTGTTTTGTCAGCATAAGCATACGCATAACATATAGATAGATAACATGGCATATGCATTTTGCATTTTGTGTTTGTTGTTCTGTCACTTTGGTCGTGTTTATCCCCAAGTGGTTGGGTTTGTCTTCTCCTTCCAAGTAGAGTCGTCAGCCCTAAGCAGAAAAAGAGCATAATATTTCTAATTCCCCACTGAGATCGATCCTTGTGGAAGACGGTTGTTTTAGTTGAACCCCATTTGAGTTCATACCTCAATGGTTTGGGTCTTACTTGACAGTTTCTCTTTAGATATTTCCTGAATTGAACTTCGGTCCTTGACAATCACATTTTTGGGTATCCCCGACTTTTGAACCTTGAATAAGCGCATTTACTTCGCACTTTGCTCCCCCGGGAAGATTTTTTGTGAAGATTACCATTGAAGACGAGAATTTCTCCAACGTCATTACAAGATTTTCCCAACAATTTATATCTAGACTACAAGCAATCTCTTTATTTGAGCAACTCGTTTTGATCGGGATTTTATTCAAAACGATGGAGGGCAGTCTCCAGAAAGTTTGCCCATCCCTAATGGGTTTATCAAGATTATCAACTTGTCAAATGGCATCACTTCGGAAATCCGTCAGAGAAGTTTCTCAAGGATATTACAAACATTTCTCTTTATTTGAGAATTTTCACTACAAAGGATTCATACTTTTACAGCTACAACAAAGAAACACTCCTCAGGAATGTATTCCCCAGAGAGTTACACAATTCTGATTCCATAAAATGGCATCTCTCCAGAGTTGTTTGGCGAAGTTTATTACATCTTACCTCTCTTTATTTGAGAGGACATATTTTGCTAATCAACCGGCTTACATCTTTTCTGAAGATCCCCATTGAAGCTTTACAATCTCCATTACATTATGGATTACCGTTGAAGCCTTTAACCTCCAGTGAATTTTCAATTCCCTGCGAAGATGCTCTTGAGTATTCATCATTCCAGGAAGAAACTGAGACCCGCTCATGGCACACAAACCTTGAGGCGTGGGGAGGTTTATTTCAAGTAACTGAGACCTGCTCATGGCACAAACCTTGAGGCGTGGGGAGGTTTATTTCAAGTAACTGAGACTCGCTCATGGCACAAACCTTGAGGCGTGGGGAGGTTTATTTCAAGAAACTAAAACCCGTTTATGGCACACAAACCATGAGGCGTGGGGAGGTTATTTTGGTTATTACCTTTGCTTAGGCTATCATACGTTTGATAGTAGGTAATATACCGTTTCATTTTGGATAGATACCTTTTCTTAGGCTACCAAGATTGGTAGTAGGCCATCTCTCCTTAAGAAAAATTTATTCAAAGATATCTCTTTTTCTGGAAAGTCTCGACAGTAGATTTCCAAAAGACCTCGACAGTAGGTATCTCTTTTATTTCCTGGCGAATCTCGGCAGAAGATTCCAGAAGACTTCGACGGAAGTATATCTCCAGCAAACTTCAACATAAAATCTCAGCAGCAGATTTCCTAGAAGTCTTGACAGCAGACACTTTGGCCAAAAGTGTTCTCCAAATGAAGTTATAAGTCTCGACAGTAGACACCTCCAGTTGATATCTTGAGATCATTACATTTGACCTATGCAGTAGGTTCTTCAAGTGGATTTTCTTGCAAGTTCTTCGCATACGTCTGGGGATGCCTTGTGATTGCCAATCTTTCCCCGTGGAGTCTCGCTTTGTTGAGCCTGCTCTTCCCGTGTGTCGTGTCCAGTTCGTCCCCTGTGGCATCATTTCTCCACAGGACCCTGTGTCTTGCATTTCATATCATCTCATATCATATGCATTTGGTGGCTTCTTAGGACCAAAAATTCGTGCAATGCTTGTATTTAAGTCCCTCCTATCGCGTCGGGACGGAGATTTTGATCTCCATATATCCGGATATAAGTAAGTTAAATAGGGGCATCTGTCGCACCCTAATTTTTGACCTTAAGATCCCACCTCCTTGTGTTTTTTTTTCTTCCACGTTTTCTTTATACTTTTATGCGCGCCTATTATGTCTAACAAGCTCGTGCAAGTGCACTGTTTTCAAATAGAATAGGCGTTCGTCTTTTCAATTTAATACTTCAGGAATCAAAGGTTTTTTCTTACATTGATATGGTACACGAGGATTTATGGATTATGATGGTTGGTGCAATGAGATTTTGAAGTCGGAATGCATTTATCTCAAGTCAAAGATTATTGAGCTTTAGTGCTATTTTCTGATCCAAAGACGGAGGTTGTGGAGTTATTGGATTAAGGATTCCTCGAATCTAAAGTCCGGGACGAAAGCAAACTATTTATGATGATCAACAAAGAAGAGTCACATCGCGATAAGGCCTAAGCATCCTATCTCGTTAAACTATATTCAAGACGGAATTGAACTCCAAGAAGTTATAGGATTCAAGAGCCTCCAGAGGATATCATAAGAAGTTTAAGTCTTCAAGAGTAATTCAAGCATATTAGCCGATTAGTTCCAACCCTTATACTTCAAGCCGAGGAACATATGAGATTCAGGAATTTAATGAATTAATTTCAATTTATTTAATTAAGGCTCCATGAGAAAGATAAAGTTTATTCAAATTCTCAAAGAGAGTTATTCTTCATGACCCTCCTCTCCTTTATGACACAATTAAGACTTCAACACATGATTAAAAGAGGAAGGCTACCACAAATGCAAAGTGTACGAAAGTCCACAAGACTCATGTTTTCACTTTCGAACGAAGTACAAGGCCCCCCATTTAAAATAAAGTTGAGTTTGTTGCATTTTGTTTGATATTAATTTAAGAGAACGTTCTTCTTACAATTACTTTAACAAGATAATGGAAAGAGCAGTGAAGCTGTGTAATATTGTTCTTCCGTCGAGCTCATCACAAAACAATAATGATAGGATAATGTTTGTCAACTTTAACTCAAGTATTACCAAGTATTATAGAGGAAGTGTTTGTTTAACACAAGAATAGACCCATATCACTTTTCTTACTACAAGACCATTTAGTCTTGCTACTACTTTAACTTAAACCAAGCTACATGGAAAGCAACACATCCATCCAAATACCAAATGAACTACTTCAAATTACAATTATCTTGAATCCAAAAATAACAAAACTCCTAGTTGCTATTACTTGTGCAGTAAAGCGCATCTCTGTACATAAAAAGGGTTTGAAAACTGAACTGCATTGGTGCCTGCTGTCGCTACTGCGAAAATCGGCGCCGGCTGAACAGAAGAGTCGTCACCGTGCGTTATTTATCCCACGGGAGGGAAAGGAAACGCTCAGAGTAAACCTCGCACAACACGGGAAAGGTATGGTCATTGCAACCAAAACCTGGATTCGGGAGTCGGTTACGCAAGGGGAAGGTATTAGCACCCCTCACGTCCGTCGTACTCGACGGGATCCACGCTTGTTTTCGGGTATGGATTGTTATTCTATCTAAACTATAGGTCAAGGGTTAAAAAGAGAATAACATGAAAGTAAAAATGACTCGGCAAAGTATCGCACTTTATGCCTACGTATTCTCGTCTGGAACGAGAAATCAGAGTCAACGTAGTTCGCCTACCTACGGGATAGGAGGGGAAGGTTGCTCGCTAGGATATCGCATCCTATGCCTACGTACTTCCACACAGCATGGAAGATCAGAGCAAACGTAGTTCGGGCCACGTACGACACAAGCTTGTCTTGGTTGATTTTAGTCCTTCTGAAAAAGGTTTTTCTGATTAGCAGTCCCGGCGGACAAAAATGACGTCTTGATGAGTTCACATTCTTTTATGAAAGAAGCGTCTTTTATTGTGTTTGAAATCTTTATGTGTTTTTCTGTTTGTTTTGAGAAAGAAAGAGACAGAACTCTAACCTACGGTTGCGAAGGGAAACAAACTAACCTAATGTTATCATGTATGGGTTAAGACCTAGTGTCTATCATGCTCCTCTCTTGCACAGAGAGAAACAGAGATCCTAAGGGATAGGCAGAAACAGAAACAATATCAGATATATACAGTAAAGCAGTAAAATGCATGGATGCAGCAATACAAGCGAGGCAAGGGAGTCTCACTCAACCTCGAACCTAGAAAACAATAGGCAAAAGTGAACAGACTTCACTTTCTACCCAGCAGGGTAAACAGCAAACAATACAGTCTGGAAAACCAATCAATACATCAGCAGTGAAATACAACAGCAAAAGAAACAGCATCAGCAGCTCTGAATCAACATTTGGCTTCAAGGAATCTCCAATCAGTTACAGGCTTCAACAAGCATCAATATCCATCTTCATGACCTTCAGGTAAGGGCTTTGATCATCAGTCTTCTATCTGCAATGGCTTTTCTTCAAGTTCAAACCTCCAGGATGAGGGATTAGTCACAAGAGTGAATTGGGTGTTAAGCAATCAGTTGACTACCAGAGGTGGTGAACAGACTGCTTCTAACACAAAAGACATTTTCTCTCAAGAGTTCTATCTCTTAGACACTGTCACCAAGCCTTCCAAAGGAAGGGGGTGAGTGTCTTAGAGAGACTCTGAATCACAGAGAAGAATGGATGCAGACAAGGCAATCCATGTTTGAGAAACAAACTTTCTAATCTAGAGCTCTGCCTAGCTCCTAAACCCTAGTCTCCTCAGCCTCTGCCAACAAGGATCTCCTCTTCAACTCTGAAAATTGATCTTCAATCTCTGGATCTTCAATGGCTTTCATCTCCTCAAGTCTTCAACTCTCCCAAGTCCCCAGACAATCCCAATACCCACACTGACAAGCAATAATCCCCAGAGGGCACACCACACCAGTCAATCAGATATATACAACACATTAATAGCAGTAGGGGAATCCTGACTTTTTCTAAGGGGATCTAATAACTACCCATAGCCCCTATAGTCCCATAGCTAAACTATTCAAACCCTAAGTCCTAAGGGAAAAGAATCAAGCCTCCTAAGTCATCACCTAAAACCCTAATTTTGTCCATGTTGTTCGCCTACATTAAGCACCTAAAATTAATTTCTAAAAATGGGAACTAAATTGTATCTACAAGTTTAATGTCTAAACTAAACAGCCTAAAAAGAATGGGCAAAAAATATTGAAGCAATTAATAGAACAAAAAATAACAAAATCATGTATGAAATGAAATTATGTAAAATGTTATTTATTTAGAAAATATGGGAAAAATATCAAATAAAATGTAAAATGCAATTTTTATTTTTTATAATTTTCTAGACATCCTAAAGAAAAATATGCAAAAAGAATGAATTAAAAATAATGTTTTTTCCATTTATTATGATTTTTAAAAGATGCATGAAAATAAAAGGAAATTAAAAAGAAATTATAAAAGAATAAATGAAGGGGGTGAGAATAGCAGGAAAACCAAGTTCAGCGCGTTGGGCCTACTAAATTGGGGGGTGCGAATAGCTGTCTGAGCCCAATCCCCCCAATAAGTGAAACGGTGCGTTTCAATTTTTAAAACTTCCCACCCAAACTCAGGCTAAACGTGGACCGTTCGATTCGTGGTCAAGTCAAACCTCCCCAACAGATCCAAGGGCATACGCGTTGTCTTCTTCCTCCATCCATCTAGGGTTTCAGCCATGAGCTCCATGCACGAAAATTCCACCCAATCTTTCTCCCTGCTCTCTTGATGAAAACGAAAAATTCCAAGCCCTAAAATAATCTATAAAACCCAAGGAATCCATGTCTAGTCCTAGTTTTCTCTGATTCTCTTTGTAGACTCCAAACAGAGGGCACGAACCTCAGGGTATACCATGCTTGCCTGATGTCAACTTTGCCAGAATTCAAACCTGATGATCCACAGATAATCTACATACTTTCCTCATTATTCTATGCCTCATTATATTGATTATAGTCCAGTACACAGCTTATTCTTGAAGCTAACAGAAATGGTAGCCTGTCATGGATCTCCACAAAACTATCCCTAAATTTCAAGAATCATTCCCCTATAGTCTCTAAACACTCCTATCCTAACCACATGATCTATAACAGCCTGAGTAATGAGATTCGAAGAAGTTTACATACCTTGCAATTGGTGATGGCAATGGTGGTTAGACTCCAATTCAACCTTTGATACTTGCTGAAAATGATCTCTAATGAATGTGTATGCTTCTGTTTGCAGTGATTTTTGCTTAATCCTTGTGAATTACTCTATTCCATTCTTCATGCAAATTGGAGTTTCAACTTGAATCTCTTTAAACAGCCACGAATTCTATCCAAGTTCTTGTGCCAATTACTCCATGATGATGGTGGATGATGATGATAACAGCAATCAGAATGATGGAGGAAGTTTTAATGGAGTTTTGATGAAAATGCAACTTGGAGTGAAGAAGATAATTGGTACAATTCTTGATCAATTCAACCACTTCTTGATACGAATCCTAGTGTTTGAATGATGATGATGAAGATTCAATCCAAAGATGTGAGAGTTTTGAGAGATTTGTGAGAGTTTTAGAAGCTTATGCAAAAATGAGAAAGTATGGAAAAGTTGGGGTTTTTGAACAAATGGGAGCACCAACCCTTGCATGAACCAACTTGCATGAATATATAGATGGGATTAGAACTTCCTAGAAGCTTGGAGAAGTTTCTCTTGTGCAAATTCCCTTGGATGTTGATTATGTAACTTTCAATTCAAGCAACCATGGATAACTATCAAATTATGAACTAAACTCAAAATTCCACTTTAGCCAATGTCTTTAAAATGCCCTTTCCATTCAAAATGACCTATAATTTTGCATCATTTGGCCAAGATATGAAAAATCTCATTTTTTAAGCCATTTTTCTTCATTAAATTCAACAATTTTGAAACCTTGTGCTATGAACTTTTCCAATATCTCATGGTCACTTTTCTAGACTCAAAATGTCATTTGGAGCAAGTTTGATGTTGTAAGTTTTTCCATTTGAGGCCTCCTTGTATGAGTTTTGGACATAGGTTAAAATGACCTGTAATTCACAAATGACCAAAATACCCTTTGCTTGCCAAGACCATAAATTGAGTTCCACACATCATATGAAGGCATACTATACCATTCTAGAAAGCTAAGACAATAAGGAACAATTCTTATGTTGACCAGAAATTCATTTGAAATCTCCTTGAGGGGTAAAAATTGCTTAGAAGTCAAGTCACTTTCACAGACAAAATTTCAGATACCTCAGATGACCTGTAACTTGCAAGGACCATAACTTGAGTTCTATAAATCTCCTTGATGTCTTCCACCACTCAAATTAAAGGTCTTGAGATCCTCTATAAGTTCCATGTTGGCCAAGAAGCCATTTGAAGCTTGCATTTTGACTTATCTTGCTTGGAAATTTGACCTAAACTAGGGGATTTTACATAGAAACCCTAATTTAGAGACTCCTCTTCTCCTTGATTTCTCTTGAATTCTTTTTAGCATAACAACATATCCTTGTTCTCCATGTCAAATGATGAACCCCACATCCCTTCAATAGACCTGAATGCCCTTAAATCAATCAATTGACCTAGGGTTGACCCAGATGAAACCCTAGTTGACTGTCTTCAACTGCAATTCTTGTGATCCCATCAACAACTTGTTTTCTTCTCCAAATGACCTTCTAAGTCCTCCAAGATGTCTAGATACTCCCCATGCTCTCAATTCACAACTCATAATTCCCTTGTTGATCCTCAGACACCCTCAGTTAGGAGATATACTCAGTGCTTGATCCATTGACTTGATCAACTTTCAAATTCTTTTCTGATGACTTGAATGAGATTGAATTTGGATAATAACCTCTTGATAGGCCTCTAGAGATGAGAATAATGATTGGTCCCCTGTTGAATGACCTGCTATGCTTATGCTATGCAGATGAGTAACCTATGTACATGGCCCTATATGCAAATGCTAATGATATTGAAACATAAACCAAATGAATAAGGTTGAGCAAATTTTAGGGTGCAACAGCTGCCCCTATTCAAGCGACTTGGACCCGATTGGGTGAAGAGCGAACGACCTTCAAACATTCGAGGTACGAGACGGTTGAATACTAAGAAACCCGGAAATTTGCCAACCGCAGAAATAAACTGCACCCCTGTTTGGGTAACGACATCCACTGCCTGGATCTGACTGTTTGCAGCCGCTCACTGATCTCGTAACGACCACGCTGGGGATAACAGATTGCTTGCTTGTCCACATTAGGACTCTGTCTGTCATCAATACGAAGAAATCTCAACTAGAACCTGTCCACGTTAGGACTCCACTTGCTGTTAACCCAGAAAAATCTCGGCAACTCCGCTGGGGGATATTCCAATAAATCGTCCATGTTAGGAATAGACTCTTCCACGTTAGGAATAACACCATCCACGTAAGGAATCATCTCTTCTGCATCTGTCCACGTCAGGACTAAACTTTCCATCTTTCCACGTCAGGATGCAATCTTCTTTTTCCACGTAAGGAGAACCGTATCAATCTGTCCATGTAAGGACTCCAGTACAACTCGATATGTCTGCGTCAGGACTCCAATCTTTCCGCGTAAGGAATACAACTTTGGTTCTGAACTTGTCCACGTTAGGACTCACCTTTCCACACAAGGAGTACATCATTCTTCCACGTCAGGAATCAACTTTTCTTGAATCCGTCCACGTAAGGACCCCAATCTCTCCACGTAAGGAAACCAACTCTTTCCGATTTGTCCGCGTCATGACTACATTTTTCCACGTAAGGAATGCCATCTTAATCTGTCCACGTAAGGACTCCGCTCTTTCCACGTAAGGAATCCTCCTCCTATGTGTCCGCGTAAGGACTCAATCTTTTCCACGTAAGGAACACGATCTCCTTTCCCCGTAAGGAACCATTTTTCTGATTTGTCCACGTAAGGACTCCCATCTTTCCACGTAAGGACCTGAAGTTTCTCTTTCTCTTCCACGTAAGGAACACGCCTTCTTTCCACGTTAGGCATACTTCTTCTTCTGAATCCGTCCACGTCAGGACTAAATTTTCCACGTAAGGAATCTATCTTCTTCTTCCACGTTAGGAATAACTTCTTTGATCTGTCCGCGTCAGGACTAAACTCTTCCACGTCAGGAATAATCTCTTTCTTTCCATGTCAGGAATCAATCTTGATATGTCCGCGTGAGGACTCAATCTTTCCGCGTAAGGAAACCCATTCTTTTCCACGTAAGGAATCTCATCTTTCCACGTTAGGAATAAACTCGTCTTTCCACGTAAGGAATCTCCATCTTTTTCCACGTAAGGAAACTATTTTTCTTCCACGTAAGGAATACCTTTTGATATGTCCACGTAAGGATTCTGATCTTTCCGCGTTAGGAATCAAACTTTGATCTGCCCACGTAAGGACTCCCATCTTTCCACGTAAGGAATGAACTTGCTCTTCCACGTAAGGAACTGAAACCTCTTTTTCCACGTAAGGAATAGATTCGTCCACGTCAGGACCCATGTTTCGTCTTGATTTGTCCACGTAAGGACTACATCTTTTCTGCTGAGAAAATACATCTTGTCCCCGTCAGGACTCAGTTCTCCATTGATCCCAACTCACAAACTTCTTAGCACCGACGTGATAGCGCCTTTGAGGCGGACTCTACTAGGGATATTTGGAAACCAAACTACCGGACGCCTGCTCTGATAACCGGCGGTGGCCTCTGAAATTCTGATTCATGGAACCCCTGATGACAACTAACTCTGCCTGGGAATAAAGAGAAACTTATCCTGATAACTCTGTGGGGAATACGGCCGAAACTGACATTATCATTGGATGTCCCATGCCGAGATCTTGAATGTTTAGTAGTTCATTTGAGCAAGAGTTCTCTCCACCTGAACTGCTAGAGTACAGAAACTGCTTCAGCAAAATAAATGCTGAAGATAATGCCGACTCCGCCGGGGATAGCCAGATGCTACAGAATTATTTCCGCAAAATAAATGCCGGAAGAGTGAAGTCGACTCAGCTGGGGAATTGGGACCTCAAACCAAACACCCTGTTGAGGTAACCCCCTGCTGGGGAATATAACTTTGTTGGGGAATAACAGATGTGCACAGTATGATCGGACCTTCTGCTGGAGAGTGAACTGATATTACACAATATCCCTGACAAAATAAATGCCAATGCGCCACACCAACTCTGTCGGGGAGAGCCTTAATCTTTGAATTCCTCTGGGAGGAATACTTACTGAGAAGAGAATTCCGCTGGCGATGGGGTGATTCTCTTGGAAAAAAACAATTGACTCCACTTAAGAGAGTAAATGACCCTGCGGGGAAAGGTAAGCTGCCTGAATACAGCTCCCAAATATTAATCTTTTGCGGCTAATCCACTCTGCTCGAAATACACTGTCTGAATACAGCCTACAATCTTGGAATCGCCAAATTTTGCTGAGGATGAACGACTTTGCGGGATAATCCTTTTGCACAAGCTACGACTAGCTGGAGAGTTCGATCCTTCTTCAGGAAGAACCTGCATGACCTGCGTGAGGGCCGAGTCTTTCGTTATTGCAATCTTTTGATCATCTTCCTCGTACGGTTATGAAACCTGCAACAACACAAACAAGACAAGACAAGCCTATGCAACCAAATCAATTCAGGTTAGTGGCGTTATTTTCAGTTAATTCAAAGCTTTAGCAACTGTTGGCAAGGGCCAGTGACGTTATACACACGCTAGTTTCATCAAACTCAGGCGTTAATCATGCACAAAACAGTAAAGAACAGTGTCAAGTACTGAATAACGTATTTTATTGATTGGGCCCCTGAATGGGCGGAGTTTTGTACACGGGATGTAACTCCTGAAATGAGGAAGCTACACAAAGCAAATATACAAGTATACAAGTATGCACAAGAAGCATAAATATCGACAACTTAAATTTGTACACATGTCGGCAACGGGATGCAGATGAACACCACGAACTGATCCTCCCATGACTCGCCCGACTCTAATGCTTTCCCGGTATCCCCACTTCTGAAGAGATTGTATCAGATAACTGACTCCTCAAATGTATTCTCCCGCATCGATGCCCATTGCAACTATCAAATTCGGACCGCAGTCATTTGCTTTTCAAATCCCTAACTTTTGCGTGAACCGCCCTTTACGGGTTTTCAGTTCACCGGGATGCCCCTTTTTGCCGAAGTCGCCCAGTGTAGGTTTTCAACTTCGCGGGTGTACATTTTTCAATTTTATCCCTAAGTTTTGCCTGAACCTTTCATTCTGTTTTTGGTTCGCCAGGATGCCCCATTTTTGCCTGGACTCTCTTTTTTCTGTCCAGCGGGTCTATTTTAAGCAAAGTATTTTTTAACTGCGTCCGAATTCACAGGCGACGTGAAGTCTTCACCGTCCATAGTGGACAACAACAACGCTCCTCCTGAAAATACTTTCCTGACAACGTATGGCCCTTCATAGTTGGGGGTCCACTTGCCCCTGTGATCTGCCTGCGGCGGGAGAATCCTTTTCAGCACAAGGTCGCCCGTCTGAAAGCTTCGCGGATGTATCTTCTTGTCGTACGCTTTCTTCATTCGGCTCTGGTACAAACGACCGTATGCTAGGGAAGCTAGCCTCTTCTCATCCATTAAGCTCAGTTGGTTCAATCTGTTTTTCACCCATTCTGCCTCGTCCAGCTGAACGTCTCGCAATACCCTCAGGGAAGGGATCTCGACTTCCAATGGTAATACCGCTTCCATTCCGTATACTAACGAGAACGGGGTCGCCCCGGTTGATGTGCGTACCGTCGTACGATAACTGTGTAAAGCGAAAGGTAGCATCTCGTGCCAATCCTTATAGGTCACCACCATTTTCTGAACGATCTTCTTGATATTCTTATTGGCCGCCTCAACAGTGCCATTCATCTTGGGTCGGTAAGGGGAGGAGTTGTGATGTTCGATCTTGAAATTCTGACAGAGCTCCTTCATCATTTTGTTGTTCAGATTTGAACCATTATCCGTGATTATCCGCTCGGGAATCCCATAACGGCAAATGATATCTCTTTTGATGAATCTGGCCACCACTTGCTTCGTTACATTTGCATAAGACGCCGCTTCTACCCATTTGGTGAAATAATCGATTGCTACCAGGATGAACCGATGCCCGTTAGACGCCGTCGGCTCGATCTTTCCAATCATATCGATCCCCCACATCGAGAATGGCCAAGGTGATGACATCACATTTAGAGGACTCGGAGGCACATGGATCTTATCAGCATAGATTTGGCACTTGTGACACTTCCTCGCAAACTTGAAACAATCAGTTTCCATGGTCAGCCAAAAATAACCTGCCCGCAGCAGCTTTCTCGTCATAGCATGCCCGCCAGCATGCGTACCAAAGGTACCTTCGTGTATTTCTTCCATGAGCAACTTTGCCTCTCTTTCGTCTACACAACGCAACAGCACCAAATCGTGGTTTCTTCTGTATAAGACGCCATCCGGGTTCAAATAGAAATTTCCTGCTAACCTCCTGAGAGTCTTCTGATCTTGACTGGATGCCCCAGCCGGATACTCTTTATTCTTCAGGAAATTAAGGATATCGAAATACCATGGTTTGCCATCAGACGCTTCATCAATAGCAAATACATAAGCTGGCCTGTCAAGCCGAGAGATAACGATTCGGGGAGCCTCATTCCAGAAGTTGACTTTGTACATAGAAGACAAAGTGGCCAGGGCGTCCGCCATTTGATTCTCTGCCCGCGGTACATGATGCAATTCAACCTTGTCGAAGAAAGGCAACAACCTCCTTGCATAATTCATGTAATGTATCAAATTGGGCTGCCGCGTCTCCCATTCCCCTTTGATCTGATTCACCACCAGAGCTGAGTCTCCGTATACGTCTAAGTTCTTGATTCGAAAATCAATGGCTTCTTCAAGCCCCATTATACAAGCTTCGTATTCGGCCTCATTGTTGGTAACAGCAAAGGTCAATCGGGCAGTAAACGGGATGTGCGACCCGTGTGGCGTAGTGATGATTGCCCCTACTCCGCTACCGTAAGCATTCACGGCTCCGTCAAATATCATCTTCCATTTGGAACCCAACTCTGGTCCTTCGTCTGGCAACGGCTCTTCACAATCTTTCATCTTTAGGTACATGATATCCTCGTCAGGAAAATCAAACCTCATCGATTGATACTCTTCAATAGGCTGCTCCGCCAGATACTCAGACAGCACGCTCCCCTTTATAGCTTTTTGCGAGACGTATTGAATATCATATTCAGTCAAGACCATCTGCCAACGGGCAATTCTCCCTGACAACGCCTGCTTTTCAAATATGTATTTGATAGGATCCATCTTCGAGATGAGCATGGTTGTATGATTCAGCATGTACTGCCTCAAACGCTTGGCGGCCCAGGCTAGCGCGCAACAAGTTTTCTCCAGCATTGAATACCGAGATTCGCAGTCTGTAAATTTCTTACTCAGGTAATAGATCGCATGCTCTTTTCTCCCTGTCTCGTTGTGCTGACCGAGAACACAACCCATGCTTCCCTCAAGAACCGTCAAATACATTATCAAGGGTCTACCTGCCACTGGGGGTATCAGAATGGGAGGCTCCTGCAAATACTGCTTTATTTTTTCGAACGCCTTTTGACAATTTTCATTCCACGTTACAGCTTGATCTTTCTTCAACAGCTTGAATAATGGTTCACACGTGGCCGTTAGGTGAGATATGAACCGGGCGATGTAGTTCAACCTCCCTAAAAACCCGCGCACCTCTTTCTCTGTTTTAGGCGTCGGCATTTCTTGAATTGCTTTTATTTTAGCAGGATCGACCTCTATTCCTCTTTCGCTTATGATAAATCCCAGCAGCTTACCCGATCTCACCCCGAAGGTGCATTTATTAGGGTTCAGCCTCAGCCTGAACTTCCTAAGCCTTTTAAATAACTTCAACAGGTTCACCAGATGCTCTTCCTCTGTCTGGGATTTGGCAATCATATCGTCAACATAAACTTCGATCTCTTTATGCATCATGTCATGGAAAAGAGTCGTCATCGCACGCTGATATGTTGCCCCAGCATTTTTCAAACCAAAGGGCATCACTTTGTAGCAAAATGTTCCCCAAGGCGTTATGAAAGTAGTCTTCTCCATATCCTCTGGCGCCATTTTAATTTGATTATAGCCCGAAAAGCCATCCATGAAGGAGAATACAGAGTATTGAGCAGTATTATCAACTAACACGTCAATGTGAGGAAGTGGAAAATCGTCTTTTGGGCTTGCTTTATTCAAATCTCTATAATCCACGCACATTCGAACCTTGCCATCTTTCTTTGGCACTGGTACGATGTTAGCAACCCATGAGGGATATTTCGTCACGGCCAGGAAACCAGCGTCCCACTGTTTTTGAACTTCCTCTTTGATCTTCACTGCCATATCTGGTCGAGTTCTGCGAAGCTTTTGCTTAACTGGCGGGCAATCTTCTTTCAGTGGCAGGCGGTGCACAACCATATCTGTATCGAGCCCTGGCATATCTTCATACGACCAAGCGAATACATCACTATACTCTCGGAGCATTTCAACCAGTCTTCGCTTGATATCACTCTGCAGTGCGGCTCCGATACGAATATTCTTTTCAACCCCTTCCGACCCCAAGTTGATAATTTCGATGACCTCATCGTGAGGCAGAATGGCTCTTTCCTCTTGCTTCACCAACCAAGACAGTTCTTCAGGAACGTCGCTATCTTCGACAACCTCTTCTTCGGCCTGAAATACCGGGTGCTCAAAGTCGGGACGAGTCATCGGTGGTTCAAGGATGTCATCTGAAAATGTTATCCTGCAAAAGGAACGGTTAAGCGCTTCAAAATGCGTATAAAGCGAACAACCACGTTGCCATTTTATTGAAAAATATAAAACAAGAAAGACAGGGATTACAGTATTTGCACATGAAAAACGCCATTTATTTAATGATTGACACGCAATGTTCATAACAACACAGCCCTAAGCAAATCCTGATGCCCCGGGCAAGACATCAGATTATTCAACAATTAATAAAGCAAAGCATTACTGTTTAAAAGTCACAGGAACAAGCTCCTGAATAGACCAGTTGCACAGTCCTTGTCCTGGCGTGCTTGGCTGAATCCAGGCATCCATATCACAATCGTTGTCTCCTTCGTCAGACTCCGAAGCAGCATTGACGGTCTCATGACATACTCCACTGGCAGAGATGGTGATTGGCCCTCTGAACCGGGGTACCCCCACGGAAGGAGTTGATGACGATGGTTGGTATCCCAGCCCGAACCGGTCCATCTTCACAGGAATGTCCAGCACTTTGCCCCAGCCCTTTGCTCCTCCTGCTTCTACTAGCGCTTGAGCTTCTTTATACGACGAGACGGCTATCTCCGACGCTTTGCTCGGCCCAGGACCTTTGTCCTTGATACGCAACCCTTCAAATGCCTGACAGGGTGTTTCGTGGATTTCTCCGTCGACCTCCACATATTTAAATGACGACAGATGGCTGACCAGGATGTCCTCTTCTCCGCATACAGTGACTACGCTGTCTCCGACCATATATTTCAACTTCTGATGTAGGGTAGACGTGACTGCCCCAGCCCCATGAATCCAAGGTCTTCCAAGCAAGCAGCTGTACGCAGGCTGTATATCCATGATGTAAAACTCAGTTGCAAACACCTCCGGCCCCACCTGCAGAGGCAATGTGATCGATCCAAAGACTGTTCTCCGCGTGCCGTCAAACGCTCTGACTACCAAGTCGCTGGGCGTGCACAAGATTCCTCTAACATCCAACTTCATCATCGCCTTCTTGGGCAGCACATTCAAAGATGACCCGGTGTCAACCAATACGTGCGACATTACTGATCCTCTACACTCAACAGATACGTGCAGCGCCATATTATGATCTCTCCCTTTCGGAGTCAAATCAAAGTCGGTAAAGCCCAAGCTGTGGCCTGCATTCACATGTGCCAACACTCCTTCCAGTTGATTCACGGAGACGTCCTAGGGTACAAAAGAAGTATCCAGGACTTTCAGCAACGCATTTCTGTGAGCTTCCGAACACAACAGCAATGACAGGATAGATATTTTGGACGACGTCTGCTGTAGATGCTCCACAATCTTATAATCACTTTTCCGAATCAAGCGCATGAACTCTTCTACGTCTTTCGATGCCGATTCTTTGTCACTTGCTTGCGCTGGGACATTCTCAACCGCTTTCCCTTTTCCTTTCGCGAGTCTTTCGGCCTCCACTTCAGGGGATATAAAGATCCTACCACTCCTTGTCATACCTCCCGAACCAACAACATTATCTACAGTCTCGGCTGGCTGCCTATTAACATCAATCTTTATCCCGTCACAATACACCTCCAACCCATATGACCATGGGACTGCTTTCGTGTTATCGTACGGGATCGGCCTGGCCTTAGTTATGGTGATCGGTGGTCGCTGAGCTGGTGCGGCAATAGTGATTGTCTTTCGAGGAATCGTTACCGTGGCCACATCACTCCGACTATCTGTTACCGCCCCTGCAGGCTCTTCAGTTGCTGCTTGGTCAAACTGCAATATACCTTCATCAATTAAAGCCTGAATGCCCTTCTTCAAATCATCACACCCCCCAGCTAGGGTCCAACAGTCTAAGCAATACTCGTCACATCCCGGGTAAACACCCCCTTGTAACAGTCGGCTTTTTATCTTGCTCAGCGGCGTCTTTAAATCTTCGACACTCACAATCAGATTCAACCCTTCCTCAGTCAGAATGGCGTTTGCCCCATGATTAGGCATGGGTTTCTGCACTATATTCGGACCGGCCGTTTCGAAATTAATAGTCTTATTGTCCAGAAGATCCTGCACAACATGCTTAAAAGCATGGCAACCCTCTATATCGTGGCCCGGGGCCCCAGAATGAAACTCACAGCGCCTGCTTGCATCGTAACCAAACGGGGGAGCTCCCGTTATCGGTGCCAGAGTTCTTTTCTCTACCAAGTTCAATTCCAACAATGTCTGCAACAAATCTGCATAGGTTGAGGGAGGCTTCTCAAACACTCTTCTTGGTTTACTACCCTGGAATCTTCGCTGAGCCTGCTGTGCCCCCTGCTGAGGTTGCTGCTGCTGTTGCATTGGCTGTTGCTGAACCGGTTGTTGTTGCTGGAGTGGTTGTTGTTGATACGGGATGGTAACACTCGCCACCTGCTGCGGCTGACGATATTGACCTCGTCCCCTGCCTCGGCCTCGACCTCGGCCCCCAAATACTGCGTTTGCCTCGCCCTGACGGCACCCACCAAAAGCCTTCCTATTACTGCTAGATGCAGTTGATTCCTCAACCTGGAATTTTCCTTGCTTAATGTTACGTTCAATCTTTTCTCCCATCAGAATCAGGTCTGAAAAACTGGCCAGAGACGTGTGGAACAGCATATCATGAAACAGACCTGTGAATGTGCCGACAAACATGTCATTCATTTCCTTATCTTCTACAGGAGGACGGACCCTGGCAGCCATATCGCGCCACCTTTGCGCGTACTCTTTAAAGCTCTCCCCCTTCTTCTGTGACAGTCCCGCCAACTGGACCCGATTGGGTGCCAAGTCGCTGTTATACTTGTAGTGAGCTACAAACGCCTCTGCCAATTGCTTCCATGTCTTGACATCGGTCGGCTCCAACCCCATGTACCACTCTAGGGAAGGACCCGACAGACTATCTTGAAAGAAATGCATTAGCATTCTTTCATCAGTTGAGTATGCAGACATCTTTCTGTAATAAGCTCGTACATGCACTTTTGGACATGTGTCCCCTTTATACTTGTCAAACGCAGGAGCTTTGAATTTGATTGGCACCCTCAAGCCAGGTACCAAACCCATTGTTGCCATGTCCAAACCCACAGCACTTTGGTTCAGGACTCCCCTCATCTGCTCTTCCAGCATTCTGATCTTCTGGGAGTCATCCATCGGCCCTTCGAAACCTCCGCCGGAGAAAGCGTCCTCCTGCTGATCTTCTTGCCACATACCATTTCCAGACCCATGCCCATCATATCCATTATTACGTCCAGCTCTGATCTGATTCATGCCCGGACCTCGACCTCTGTTGCCGTACCCTTGAACTCCTCCAGCAGGACCAAAAGCCATAAATCCCGCACCGTTTCCATTTCCAAAGCCTCCGTAACCCTGATTGGTCGCACCATAACCATCTTGCCCAAAGCCTTGAGCATTAAAGCCATACTTCCCAGTGTTATCGAATCCCTGATCATTGAATCCGAATCCAGCATTAACAAAGCCGTTGCCTCCCATATTATCTCCCAAGTTGACATCACCCAGCCCAACGTTATGGACAGCAGTCTCATTCCCAACTCTGACGTTACCATTCACAGCAGCGGTAGCGTTGTTGACATTAGCAGCAGGTATATTGACTACAGGTGGAGCCACTGGCGTGGGAGTGCCGTATCCATGAACAGTATCGACCCGTACGGACTGATGATCCTCATTACCGTGACCAGCATTTCGGGCCAACAGAGGTTGGACCATGGCTTGCAGATTCTCCTGCCCTTTTGCAATAGCTTCCATGGTCTGCATAAAGAGAGCGAGCTTCTCGCGCACATCCTGCATCTCGTTCTGCATTTGATCCATGATTCTTCGACAGTTGGTGCGGGTAGAATAGCGGTGCGGGTGCTGATCTGCAATCCTGGAAAGTACCTGGTACAGAGTAGGACGTAAGACACTTATTCAAGGGTTACCTGTAATGCCATATGAATATGAATGCAATGCAATGTGTCTGTGCATTAGGGAAGTTCATTCCCCCAGTTCTAGTATGGAGGTGCCGGTGCAGTGACAGTGCTAGCAATACAAAGATCAGAGCTGAATCATAGAAAGCCTCATATATTGCTGAGAAAACTAATAGGCCAAGAATACAATATCACTGAGTACAATAAGAAGGCATGACCTCAACCAACAATCCTGGTGATGGTCAGCACTATGCAAATAAAGCATACAAGTTACTACATGAAATGGTCAAATCCTCCCAAAAGTATGGTATTCTTCTATCAACTTCTTGGTCTCTGGGTGACCTGGTCGGGTGAGCAGTCCTTCTACCAACTGATTCCTTCTCTTAAGAACACGACGCACGTCTCCAGCAGTTTCTTCCCATGTCGCTTCCCCGAAGCAATCTTCTAGTTTTCACTTTTGAGACACAGCTTCATCTCTGCATTTGATTGCCTTGTTCAGTGCATTCTGGACACTATACCGGGCCATCACTTCTTCCTCACACTTCTTGATGCTAGACTTCAACTTCTCTTCGAGGTCGGAGATTTGCTGCTTCAGCTTATCTTCCCTCTTCTTATTGTTGGTGAGTGTAGCATTCCAAGTCTTATTGCAAGAGGAGATTTCTCGGTGTGCTGCGTCGAGCGCCTTCTTTTTGGATTCCAGCATGTCATGGGAGCTTCTGAACTCTTGCCCCAGACGTTCGCGCTTTTTCTTCTCCTCGGTCAACTCAGCCCCTAACCTGTTTAACAGCTCAATCTGCTGTTGGAAAGCATGGACGGCCTTGTTTTTCTCACTGCGTATCTGGGCTAGCTCCTGCTCTAACCCTTCGTTGATCTTCAACAAGGCTTCTTTTTCTCTCACAACCTGCTCGTAGGCTTCCCTAGAAACAGTAGTTGGCTCTGCTACCGGAATAGGATCAAGAACTGGTGCATCTGGAAATGGCATCCTCAACTGACTAGCTCTTTCCTGAATCCAAACTCTATAAGGTGCATAGGCCTGACAGTCATTCTTTCCTAACAATGGCTTCCCTCTTCGGTTAATGCGCGTCCAGGCATGCTGCAACTGGGCCAACAACTTCCCCTTCACATCTCCGGTGAAGTACAGAGATTCCTGTACTTCTTCCTCTTTTGGCGGGTTCTTCAGGGCATATCCGAACTGACGGACGAACAGAGAAGGGTTGTAATTGATACACCCTTTTCTTCCTATCAGCGGAACATTAGGGTAACCAGAACAACTGAAGATAAGCTCGGATCCCAGCAGGTCTCTGTCAAACCAATCAATGTCTTCAGAAGTTAACCTCATCATATGCTCTGGCCAGTCGGGCGTAATTGCGTTATCCATGAAAGGTCCCCTCAATGGAAAATGGCTCTTGAACCACATATACAGCAAAGGTACGCAACAGGAGACATTCTTGCCTCTCCTGTTTTCATTCCTGTAGTGCATCGAATGGTAAAAGTCCCCGATCAGTGTTGGTACTGGGTTACTGGCAGCAAATAGATGAAACGCATCCATGTCCACGAAGTTTGGGAAGTTAGGGAACAACACTATCCCATAAATGCAGAGAGCCAAAATAGCGTTAAAGACCACCCAACACCCATTCTTGGCGTACTCTTGAGCCTTACCAACCAGAAACTGAAGAGAAAAACCCGGAACCCCTCGCCACGCAGTCATCAACAAGTCAGAAGCATTCATATGCAGGGCCTTGGCTAAATCCTCCAAATTGGGCTCAGCGGCTGAGTGAATAAAAGGAACTGCATTCTGAACTGGCAGCTCAGTAAACTCTACATACTCCTCCATGGTGGGCCCCAAGATAAAGTCCGCAAACGTGAAGCATCTCAAAGCCGGGTCATAGAATTGCATTAAGGTGTACAGCCCATTCAATTCATCCTCAGTAGACCTGCGCACTAAACCCAACAACCGTCCGTAACTCTGCCTGAAGCTTCTACGGACATCCTCATTTGCAAGAGAAATCAGACCCATGAGTGGCGTAATATCGGGGACAGGTAGCTTATACGCAACGGTCATCCTCAAACCAGCCATGATCAAATACTCGGGAGTCCAGACACTAGAACCGGGGGAATGCAAATGCACCTGCAGCACAGACACACGTTAGTGGGATGCAATGATAATGAGTATGCAAACAATGCAATGCAAATAACATGCAACAGGGACCAACTGCCATAGCTGAACAGCCTGAACCATATCAAGAAGTCTCAGATAGGCTCTTTAGAAGTCCTCAAACCCTGGTCTCAGATAGACCTAAAACAAAGCTCCAATACTGGCCTCTGATAGACCCCATAATCACAACCTGAATGGTCTCTGGCAGACCTCAAATCATATATCCCCTTGGTCTCTGACAGACCTCAGAACACATCTCCAAATAGTCTCTGACAGACCTCGGAACGCACCAACTGGTCTCTGACAGACCTTAAATATCCAGGATCCTGATCAAGAAACAAACCGGTGGTCTGAAGGTCTAGTTACCTGCATAACCCTGAATCCCCTCACAGGTGGGTGGCCCTATAACTGGCACAAGGTACGGCATCCTATGCGGTCGTCGGCGTCACAGACTTTCAGGGTTGATGATACGATTCCCAGAAGGAGTGGCATCATCAATTCCTGAAGAGGCCTCACTTAGCCAACTTCCAAATGATCGGTCCCCAGAGTCGACAATCCAACTAACCAGCAACCCAAGCCACCCAAAGGGCAGGACAAGAGGCCAACCAGAAGAACCTCGTCTGAGTGTAGATTTCGCGGGACACTAGGACATGCACAGCACGTGCGCGCCCACTAATCTCTACTCTAAGTCTAAGGTGCACTCAAGCCCAGGTCCGGCTTCTCACTCAATATCAGAACACCCGTCACACCCCAGATACAGCAACAATAATCAATATATATAATGCTGAAAATACAAGGTTAGAAATATAAAATAACTCCATACAAAATCCTCGACGGGAAAACAAGCGTTAGGATTGACTCTCTTAAGGGACGTTGGATCCCAAATGCATAAGGACTATCGCAGTCCTTAGCAGCCAGGGGACGTTGGTTCCCCAGCAGAGTCGCCAGCTGTCGCTACTGCGAAAATCGGCGCCGGCTGAACAGAAGAGTCACCACCGTGCGTTATTTATCCCACGGGAGGGAAAGGAAACGCTTAGAGTAAACCTCGCACAACACGGGAAAGGTATGGTCATCGCAACCAAAACCTGGATTCGGGAGTCGGTTACGCAAGGGGAAGGTATTAGCACCCCTCACGTCCGTCGTACTCGACGGGATCCACGCTTGTTTTCGGGTATGGATTGTTATTCTATCTAAACTATAGGTCAAGGGTTAAAAAGAGAATAACATGAAAGTAAAAATGACTCGGCAAAGTATCGCACTTTATGCCTACGTATTCTCGTCTGGAACGAGAAATCAGAGTCAACGTAGTTCGCCTACCTACGGGAAAGGAGGGGAAGGTTGCTCGCTAGGATATCGCATCCTATGCCTACATACTTCCACACAGCATGGAAGATCAGAGCAAACGTAGTTCGGGCCACGTACGACACAAGCTTGTCTTGGTTGATTTTAGTCCTTCTGAAAAAGGTTTTTCTGATTAGCAGTCCCGACGGACAAAAATGACGTCTTGATGAGTTCACATTCTTTTACGAAAGAAGCGTCTTTTATTGTGTTTGAAATCTTTATGTGTTTTTCTGTTTGTTTTGAGAAAGAAAGAGACAGAACTCTAACCTACGGTTGCGAAGGGAAACAAACTAACCTAATGTTATCATGCATGGGTTAAGACCTAGTGTCTATCATGCTCCTCTCTTGCACAGAGAGAAACAGAGATCCTAAGGGATAGGCAGAAACAGAAACAATATCAGATATATACAGTAAAGCAGTAAAATGCATGGATGCAGCAATACAAGCGAGGCAAGGGAGTCCCACTCAACCTCGAACCTAGAAAACAATAGGCAAAAGTGAACAGACTTCACTTTCTACCCAGCAGGGTAAACAACAAACAATACAGTCCGGAAAACCAATCAATACATCAGCAGTGAAATACAACAGCAAAAGAAACAGCATCAGCAGCTCTGAATCAACATTTGGCTTCAAGGAATCTCCAATCAGTTACAGGCTTCAACAAGAATCAATATCCATCTTCATGACCTTCAGGTAAGGGCTTTGATCATCAGTCTTCTATCTGCAATGGCTTTTCTTCAAGTTCAAACCTCCAGGATGAGGGATTAGTCACAAGAGTGAATTGGGTGTTAAGCAATCAGTTGACTACCAGAGGTGGTGAACAGACTGCTTCTAACACAAAAGACATTTTCTCTCAAGAGTTCTATCTCTTAGACACTGTCACCAAGCCTTCCAAAGGAAGGGGGTGAGTGTCTTAGAGAGACTCTGAATCACAGAGAAGAATGGATGCAGACAAGGCAATCCATGTTTGAGAAACAAACTTTCTAATCTAGAGCTCTGCCTAGCTCCTAAACCCTAGTCTCCTCAGCCTCTGCCAACAAGGATCTCCTCTTCAACTCTGAAAATTGATCTTCAATCTCTGGATCTTCAATGGCTTTCATCTCCTCAAGTCTTCAACTCTCCCAAGTCCCCAGACAATCCCAATACCCACACTGACAAGCAATAATCCCCAGAGGGCACACCACACCAGTCAATCAGATATATACAGCACATTAATAGCAGTAGGGGAATCCTGACTTTTTCTAAGGGGATCTAATAACTACCCATAGCCCCTATAGTCCCATAGCTAAACTATTCAAACCCTAAGTCCTAAGGGAAAAGAATCAAGCCTCCTAAGTCATCACCTAAAACCCTAATTTTGTCCATGTTGTTCACCTACATTAAGCACCTAAAATTAATTTCTAAAAATGGGAACTAAATTGTATCTACAAGTTTAATGTCTAAACTAAACAGCCTAAAAAGAATGGGCAAAAAATATTGAAGCAATTAATAGAACAAAAAATAACAAAATCATGTATGAAATGAAATTATGTAAAATGTTATTTATTTAGAAAATATGGGAAAAATATCAAATAAAATGTAAAATGCAATTTTTATTTTTTATAATTTTCTAGACATCCTAAAGAAAAATATGCAAAAAGAATGAATTAAAAATAATGTTTTTTCCATTTATTATGATTTTTAAAAGATGCATGAAAATAAAAGGAAATTAAAAAGAAATTATAAAAGAATAAATGAAGGGGGTGAGAATAGCAGGAAAACCAAGTTCAGCGCGTTGGGCCTACTAAATTGGGGGGTGCGAATAGCTGTCTGAGCCCAATCCCCCCAATAAGTGAAACGGTGCGTTTCAATTTTTAAAACTTCCCACCAAAACTCAGGCTAAACGTGGACCGTTCGATTCGTGGTCAAGTCAAACCTCCCCAACAGATCCAAGGGCATACGCGTTGTCTTCTTCCTCCATCCATCTAGGGTTTCAGCCATGAGCTCCATGCACGAAAATTCCACCCAATCTTTCTCCCTGCTCTCTTGATGAAAACGAAAAATTCCAAGCCCTAAAATAATCTATAAAACCCAAGGAATCCATGTCTAGTCCTAGTTTTCTCTGATTCTCTTTGTAGACTCCAAACAGAGGGCACGAACCTCAGGGTATACCATACTTGCCTGATGTCAACTTTGCCAGTATTCAAACCTGATGATCCACAGATAATCTACATACTTTCCTCATTATTCTATGCCTCATTATATTGATTATAGTCCAGTACACAGCTTATTCTTGAAGCTAACAGAAATGGTAGCCTGTCATGGATCTCCACAAAACTATCCCTAAATTTCAAGAATCATTCCCCTATAGTCTCTAAACACTCCTATCCTAACCACATGATCTATAACAGCCTGAGTAATGAGATTCGAAGAAGTTTACATACCTTGCAATTGGTGATGGCAATGGTGGTTAGACTCCAATTCAACCTTTGATACTTGCTGAAAATGATCTCTAATGAATGTGTATGCTTCTGTTTGCAGTGATTTTTGCTTAATCCTTGTGAATTACTCTATTCCATTCTTCATGCAAATTGGAGTTTCAACTTGAATCTCTTTAAACAGCCACGAATTCTATCCAAGTTCTTGTGCCAATTACTCCATGATGATGGTGGATGATGATGATAACAGCAATCAGAATGATGGAGGAAGTTTTAATGGAGTTTTGATGAAAATGCAACTTGGAGTGAAGAAGATAATTGGTACAATTCTTGATCAATTCAACCACTTCTTGATATGAATCCTAGTGTTTGAATGATGATGATGAAGATTCAATCCAAAGATGTGAGAGTTTTGAGAGATTTGTGAGAGTTTTAGAAGCTTATGCAAAAATGAGAAAGTATGGAAAAGTTGGGGTTTTTGAACAAATGGGAGCACCAACCCTTGCATGAACCAACTTGCATGAATATATAGATGGGATTAGAACTTCCTAGAAGCTTGGAGAAGTTTCTCTTGTGCAAATTCCCTTGGATGTTGATTATGTAACTTTCAATTCAAGCAACCATGGATAACTATCAAATTATGAACTAAACTCAAAATTCCACTTTAGCCAATGTCTTTAAAATGCCCTTTCCATTCAAAATGACCTATAATTTTGCATCATTTGGCCAAGATATGAAAAATCTCATTTTTTAAGCCATTTTTCTTCATTAAATTCAACAATTTTGAAACCTTGTGCTATGAACTTTTCCAATCTCTCATGGTCACTTTTCTAGACTCAAAATGTCATTTGGAGCAAGTTTGATGTTGTAAGTTTTTCCATTTGAGGCCTCCTTGTATGAGTTTTGGACATAGGTTAAAATGACCTGTAATTCACAAATGACCAAAATACCCTTTGCTTGCCAAGACCATAAATTGAGTTCCACACATCATATGAAGGCATACTATACCATTATAGAAATCTAAGACAATAAGGAACAATTCTTATGTTGACCAGAAATTCATTTGAAATCTCCTTGAGGGGTAAAAATTGCTTGGAAGTCAAGTCACTTTCACAGATAAAATTTCAGATACCTCAGATGACCTGTAACTTGCAAGGACCATAACTTGAGTTCTATAAATCTCCTTGATGTCTTCCACCACTCAAATTAAAGGTCTTGAGATCCTCTACAAGTTCCATGTTGGCCAAGAAGCCATTTGAAGCTTGCATTTTGACTTATCTTGCTTGGAAATTTGACCTAAACTAGGGGATTTTACATAGAAACCCTAATTTAGAGACTCCTCTTCTCCTTGATTTCTCTTGAATTCTTTTTAGCATAACAACATATCCTTGTTCTCCATGTCAAATGATGAACCCCACATCCCTTCAATAGACCTGAATGCCCTTAAATCAATCAATTGACCTAGGGTTGACCTAGGGTTGACCCAGATGAAACCCTAGTTGACTGTCTTCAACTGCAATTCTTGTGATCCCATCAACAACTTGTTTTCTTCTCCAAATGACCTTCTAAGTCCTCCAAGATGTCTAGATACTCCCCATGCTCTCAATTCACAACTCATAATTCCCTTGTTGATCCTCAGACACCCTCAGTTAGGAGATATACTCAGTGCTTGATCCATTGACTTGATCAACTTTCAAATTCTTTTCTGATGACTTGAATGAGATTGAATTTGGATAATAACCTCTTGATAGGCCTCTAGAGATGAGAATAATGATTGGTCCCCTGTTGAATGACCTGCTATGCTTATGCTATGCAGATGAGTAACCTATGTACATGGCCCTATATGCAAATGCTAATGATATTGAAACATAAACCAAGTGAATAAGGTTGAGAAAATTTTAGGGTGCAACACCTGCAGGAGGTACAGAAGAAGTAATTGGTTCGAACTCCGCTGGGCCACCGTCTCTATTAGTACTAATTCTGAGTTTGAAGAACAATTTGAATAATCGACCTTGCCTCTGGAAGATCAAAGCTTGGTTCTTTTCTCGCTCACACGTTCAACTTCACAAGTTTTCTTCATTGTTGTCAACAAAGCAAAAGCGGAACCGCGACAACAAAGGTCCAACGGACCTGCATCAAATGATTTGACCGTGAGTATCAAAGCCGTCAAAGCTGTAATTAAACCAATTTTCTAAAGAAAGAGGGTGAAGGATCTATTTGGTCTTCCTCACTAAACCGTACTCTATCAGACCTCACGCATCCTAGCGGATTTTCTCCTACGAAATGCTTTGAGTGACCCTTTATGCTTATGCGCTCCCTTGCTGCTGGGAAGACTCGTTGTCATCCTCATTACGGTTACGATATCGGTGAGAATCATGTTCCTGCATAAAATCTGAGCTAAATTAGAACGCTATCAGAAATACAGTCCGGATGGATCGTGTGAGAACAGAACATAACCATGGTAATCATAAGATAGTAAAGGGGAACGAATCTCACCTTCTTGTTTTATATTTGCGAAGTGCAGAATCAAAGTTGTCGTGACGAGAGATTCTGGTATATGTCGAACCACCCGCATAGACACCATTGAGTTAATACGAACATCATGGAGGCTCACAAGTACTCAGTAAGAATATGCGCAGAGAATATTGATGAAGTTAGAAGAAGCCACCCAAGACCTGCCACGATTTTAACATAGTTAACCTGTCAGACACAAATCATGCAACAATTAAAACTTCCAGATTAATGTTGACAAAGCCATAAACTATTTCCAAAACAGGATAGAAATGTTCATACGAATTTGGAAACGAAATAACCATTGAATTGATTAGCAAATAAGTGAAAAGATATAAGAGGAAGAGGATTCACCAACGTTCAAAGCCGGCCAGAAATTCACAGATATCAGAAAAAGACCACAAACATCCAAAGTAAAACACAGCAACCCAGAAACACACAGAAATCCCAAATCGAAAACCCATACAAAACCTAAAAATCATAGACAAATAAGAAAGCTTATCTTTCTTGAGCTCCGCCGCGAATCACTCTTCAGCCGCCGCGAGATCACCTTTGCGAACCTCAGCCGTCCGCCGCAAAACCCTTTACATCTCGCAGAAATCAACATCGCCACCCTCAAAACCCTCGCGCACACCGCCAAAATCCCTTCGACCACAACCTTCGAAACCTGCAAAACCATTTAACTGTGAGATTTCCTTTGCTAACATTTTAACATTTTTTTTGTTTGATTTGTGTAGGAAAAGAGAAGTGAAAAAATAGACGGAAGGAGATGAGGAGAGGCGAAGAAAGGAAGTAAGAAAAGAGAAAGAATTGTGATCGGAGAAAAGAGAAGACGGGAGATCGTGAAGAGGTTAGAGAAGCGAAAATGGAGAAGAAAAGGGGAGATGTAGAACGGCAGAAGAGAAAAGGGAATTGGGATTAGGGTTTTTTCAATTTGGTTTTATGTTATTGTAATATAATGTATGCTCACACACCATAATCACCACGCACCCACACACGACACCGTCCATCACCATCTGACCCAGATCGTGCGATCCACTCTCGCAGCATACGGTGCACCACTCATAGTGCACCACAGGCAATCACGCGCCTCACCCATTGCCCCCTTTAATCTGCATTTAATCTGCCTAATCACCTACTTAATTAATCTAATTATAATTAAACCTTAATCAACCTATTTTATAAAATTAAACTAATGACCCTCTTTTCAAATTAACCTTTAATTATTCAACTTAATTTACCCTTTATTTATTAATTTCAATTTATCAAATTAATAAAAAAATTTAAATGATGAGATATAATTAATTTGTTCTTATTTTAATTAATGAGACCCATTTTCACATAATTTATTTTGTATTTAGTAATAAAAAAACTATCTTATTTAATAAACTTTTTCCTGTAATTCATTAAACTTATATTATAATAATGATAACCTTTAAGAAAAACCTTTTATTAAAACTACTAAAATTAAACTAACTTTTTCTAAAATTAATCTCACTAAAAGTAATCAAATAACTCTTTTTTTTTTTTTTTTTAAATTTAATTTACCACCTAGCCTTTTTTGAACTAATAATCTAATATAGCATTTCCCATAAAAATCAATGCACCTAATATAATTAAGTGACCTTTCCTAAAAGCAAATCTCACCTAAAATTAGACGTGCACGTTTCCGCTCCGACCCATTCACGTATTCACTTTCACTTTCACTCACTTGTATGTTTTAACGCTTTCATGCGTTTATATGTTTTTACTTCATCCGTAATTTATCTTTACCGTTATTTATCTTTATCGCATCGCATAAGCGTCCAAAGGAAGAATATGCGTATAATGTAAAACTTGTGCGTATGCATTTCATTTGCATCATATTCCCCATTTGATCCTTGATCCCATTCAAGTTGATCTCTTAAGTTAGATCCTATCCCATAAGGAGGACCCTTTTCTTTTATCTTTACAACATAGAAAAAACAATTCAAAAACTCAATATCAAACTATTCAAACCATTAGAGAATAACAATACAATCAATATGTAGGGACTTTTCCGCCTTGAGAGTGATAATGGGATACTCGTCGATCACAATTCGAGTTTCTAATCCCTTCTCTCAAGACGATGCAAAGACTATTTTCCTACAAGTTGTGGTGGCTAATTCAAGTATTCTCCCTCGAGATGACAACTCGTCTTTTCTCCTAGACCCATTCAATCAACTACCCTTATCCCTTTGGAACTTTGACCAACAGTCGAAGAGCTCCTTAAAACCCTTTAGGGGAACTACAAATACTCTGATTCCATTCCCGTCAGGATATGTAGGCACAAGATGCGACATCTTGGAGAGTATACTTAAAATTAAACCATTAGGTCTTTTACCTTAAACAGATAACCCTGTTGCACCCCAAAATTTGCCCAACACTTCTTTACCTAGCTTATGTTTCATTTCATTCACATTAGCATTATCATTTGCATTTCATTGACATGTGTGCAGGAGATCAAGAGGTATGATTACCAATCAAGGGCTACACAAGGGTTTGAAGCTAGCTAAGAAGGTTATTCAGGTGCTCAAGGGTTGATAGCCTTGTTAGAGAAGTTAAAAGATCCTCAGAGAGAGTGATTGAAACCAAGTATGTGTGTCTCCTAATTTGAAAGTTATGGAAAGCCATCAGATGATTCTGAAGCCATGAAGTTGGACTTGAGGTCTTGAGAGAGCTCATGAGAAGTGTTGAAGATCACTTTGAGGCCTAGACAGGTCATTGTGCAAGATTAAGAAGACTCAGCCATGAGTGGTGCAATTAGGGTTTGACTGGGTCAACCCTAAGTCAACTGATGATTTGGAGAAGGTTGAGACCTAATTCAAGAGCCATGTAATCATGGATTGATACATTGATATGTTCTAAGGATGATTCCAAGGTTGAATAATCATGATTGAAGAGTTTGAGAAGTTTCAAGCTAGGGTTTCTAAGGCTTGATAGTGTAAAATCCCCTAATTTGACCCCTATCTTCAAGGCAATTTAGCTCAAGATGTGATTGTCATCTCATCTTGCCCCCAACATGAATGTTGTTCCTTATCCTCTTAGATTTCTAGAGAGTACTAGAAGTCCTTGATAGGATTTGTAGAACTCAACTTATGGCTTTGGCAAGTCAAGGGTATTTTGGACATTTGGTGATTATAGGTCATTTGTGATCATAGGCCATTTTCACCAACTTAGAGGCCTCAAATGAAATTTTTTTCAACTAGAAAGTTGCTCAAATAGGGTTTTAACCTTGACCATGCATCAAGGAGGCATTGAAATGGCTCAAGGAGAGACTTGGTTCAAGAAATTTTGAAAAAAGAAAGAATTAAAAGGATTTAATGGCCAAAAATTCAAATAATTCATTTTGTGACCAAATGAAACAAAATTATAGCTCAAATTGATTGGAAAAATGATTTTAGAAACAATGGCAATGTTAGAATTTTGATTTGAGGTCAAATTCATGCACTTCCATTTCATTTCTTCATGATGAAGCAACATAATCAAACTCCCACCTTTGGCTTGCAAACAAGGAAAATTACTCATCAAACTCATTCAAAATCTCATGAGAATTTGATTACAAGCATAGCCATGCCCAAAGGAAGTCAGAATGGTGATTGCCATGGATGAGATTTTGAAGAGATTTTGAAAATCCAAAATCTCATTTGGATGAATCCAGAAGTTTCTAGACAATCTCAATCACTTCTATATAAGTCATTGAGTGAACTCAGCCATTTTTTGGAAGGAATTGAAGCTGGTTGCAGAAAGAGCCATTGAATTTTTGGTAGGGATGGCAACGGGGCGGGTCGGGGGCGGGTTTAACTATACCCGCACCCGCACCCGCCTCCATGTAACAGACCCGCCCCCGCCCCCAAATTCAATCGGGGGTGAAAATTTACCACCCAGACCCGCCCCCAGTAGAAAACGGGTGCACCCGCACCCGCCCCGCCCCCACCCGCAAAAAATTATTATTTTTTTAATTATAATAAAAATTAGTAATTTAATTAAAAAATTGATTATTTTAATAAATTAATTAATTATTTAATTAAATTTTTAATTAATAAATGAATATTAACTTGATTAATTTTATTATTTTAATTGCAATAAGAATATTAATAACTTAATTAAAAGTATAATTAATAAATAAATATTAAAATAAATAAAATAAGGAAATCAAAATAAAATATATTATTTGGGGCGGGGCGGGGGCGGGGGCGGGCGGGTCTTAGTGTCTACCCGCACCCGCACCCGCACCCGTAGTTAAGAATCGGGTTTCACCCGCACCCGCACCCGCACCCAATTAAATCGGATTTCCCCCGTTAATTTCGGGGCGGGCCCGGGCGGGTGTGGGCGGGCCCGGGTTTGTTTGCCATCCCTAATTTTTGGAGGTGCAAGTGAGAATCGGGTTTTCAATTCAAGGGAGAATCAGGCCAAATCAGGGTGTGCAAAGGCTTTGGGGGTGAATTTGGAGTGTGTCTGCATCATCTTGGAAGTTGAAGTGATCAAAAACCATCTCTGTTACCTCTCTGAACTCAGGTTTGTTCATTTCACTCTTATGCATGATTTAGGAGGAGATAGTTAACATTCTATATGTGGTTAGGATCCTTGCAACATGTAGTTGGATTTAGGATCAGAAATTGGTGAATTAGAGACAAAATAGGTGTATGATCATTTTCTGTTGAGGTTGATATCTCAAGATTCTTGAAGGAATAATCACGATGGGATAGTGGAAATTGATCAGTGAAGAGTGAGGATTGAATTGAGACCTTTAATTTGAAGAATGGTGAGATTCAAGATTTGGATGAATTCTGAAAATGTTATCGTGTTTTGAGTTAGAGATGGAATTTGATAATTCTAAGGTTGGATTCTTGATCAGCATCAAATTTGGAGTGAAATGATGATTTGTTTTGTGAGTTTTGATGAACTGTGGAGGTTGTCTCACCGGAGAAGACGGTGGCGCCACTGTTCAGGCCACAGTCTATATTTTCCCCCCAAGCTGAGTTCAAATGGGGACGATGAACATGAGCCATTGGATGATGGTTTGACCTTGGACTCAGGCGAGCATTGGAGGGCCACGATTGCATCTCAGCTCTGAAGAGAATTTCCAAATGAAACGCACCGTTTCATTTAATTGATGTTTTGGGCTTAGGACTCAGAGTGATGTCCACACCCCCCTTTGGCCCAATTCTTTGAAATAAGCTGATTATATTTGCTATTTGACACGCTTGTTTACCAATTTCTTTTATTTTATTTTATTTTTCATTATTTCATATGACTTAGAAATTAATTCATAAAAAATAGGAAATTAACTCAATTAATTTCAAACTTTTCCCCCCTGATTCATGATGGAATCTAGAATTTTGTAGATTAAAAATATTAGGAATTCATGCATTTTTGATTTTATTTGCATTTTTTGAATATTAATTGATATTAAAATGGCCATGGTTGATACCTTGTTTTGTTGAATTTGGTTTGAGCATTTGGTGATGATTCTTGACTTGATTTTTTGTGTGTAGCTAGAATAGATATGCATGTTCCCCTAGTGATTTTCTCACATTTTTGTGAAGAAGTTTAGGGCTAGTTTTAAGTTGAAACTTTAGGTGCTCTATTTTTTAGGGTTTATGCTTAGTACCTTGTGATCTAGGTTCTATTTCTAGGACTTGGTGGATGATTCAACCTCTGGATTTTGGTATGGTAGATTCATGATTGAATTAGGGTCCCATAGTTATTTTTGTAGGATTTTACAATTGGTTTTAGTATTTTAGTTAGGACTAACTTTAGTACTAGGTTTTAGGTGATCCTAACTTGCTAATTCAAATAGAATGATTTCTTTAGTTCCCTTAGATTAGGGTTTTGCCTCTCTTGCTCTTGGCTGATGTTGAAGACTTGGGTGGGCTGCTGAGGAATGCTTGAAGAAGCTTGGATATGAAGCTTTCCTTCCTTTTGGTGTAGTTTTGTTTAGGTGTTAAGATTAGGGTTTGTAAGTAGAGCTTCTAGATGGGTTTTCTTCTTTCATAAACATGGAAGGTGTTGATCACTTCCATTCCTCCCTATGATATAAGGTCCCCTTGTGAAGGCCTCATCCCTCCTTTGGCAGGATGTGTGGCTCTTTACAAGTTGGTAGAACCTTTGAGGGTTCCTTTCTTTGATGATGGAGTGCTTACTGGTGACCTTTGGTCTTCACTCTGCTGTCTATCATCCAAGCCCTGCTCTTGTTAAATGAATCTTCTCCCTTGCTATAGGATGGAATTCCTTGTTAGAAGATTGAAGATGATAGAAGTTGCATTTCCCTTTGTATGAAGACTGCCATTGAAGCCGAGGCTTGAAGGTCCAGAAGAACAGGTTGACACTTGTGCGAAGAAGATCAAATTAAGATTGAATAAAGAGCTGAAGCTGGAAGTTGGAGAACAAGTTGATACTTGTGTTTGATGCATTGAAAGCTTGAAGAAGCAAGTTGATACTTGCTATTGAAGATGATGGACTAGAAGAACAGTTACAGACTGAGGACTGAACTGATGTCAGGAGAGCTTGGCTGTGAAGCTGTGGGAGTGGTTGATTTGCTTTCTTTTCTTGTCTGTTTACTTTCTGTGCAACTATATTGCTGTGACTTATGTGATTTGCTTGATGCATTAGAATAAGTTCATGTTTAAATTGTTTTAAGCTAGGAGCATGATTGCATTAGAGGTTGAGTTGCTCCCTCTGCTTGTATTTTTACTGTATGGCTTTGCTTGCTGGTATTTGGTAGAGCCCAACTCCCTTGCCTATGTGGTTTATTATATTTTGCTTGATAGCATGTTATTTCTTCTGTATGATTGCAGTTATTATATTTTGCTTGATAGCATGTTATTTCCTCTGTATGATTACAGTTATTCATATCTGGCTTGAGGTCGAGACGAGCTTGTGGAGGTTGCTGCCCCACACACATTTCCTCCCTCACTTGCATTGCATGCATTTTACAGTCGTTTACTGTTTACTGTTTAAGCTGATGCTTTATCTGTTTCTGTTTATCATTGGCATGATCCCCTAGGAATCTCACTTCCTTTGATAAGGAAGTGATGATTAAAATTTTAGGTTGAAACCTATGCATGATAACTTCTAGGAGTTCCCTGTTTCAAACCTCAACCATAGGATGAATCCTTGGCATGACAACATTAGGACTTGATAGTCTCCCCTTAGTTGTCCCTCTCTCTTCTCATCTCAAAGCAAAAGTAAAATACAGTAGTAAAGGTTAACTGACGTCGTACGTTACGAGCCTTAAGCTATCTGAGAAAGGGTTGTCGGAGAGTTTCTTTTCGACAGCTTGGATGTTTAGTATGGCACCCTTTGGGTGACATGCGACGCATTCACTCTCAGGTCATAGTCTCTAGTGCGATATTGGTTGCAAACAACCATAAAAAAACAGTTCTTCCGTAAAAGACAGAAAACAAACTTCAAACCTTTTTGCCCCGTGGGTCCATAATTCAAAGGAAGCTTTTCTGAAGAAAAGAGTGTCGTTAACTCCCAGTTCTACCGCAAACGGTAACGCCTAAGTCTCCAAGTGTCGAGCTGCGTACACCAAGCTGCTGGAACTGTTTGTTAACCCTACTCGATAAAAACAGATGAATCTGAATCCCCGTAATCCGTATTATCCCGAACTACGTAAGCTCTGATCTCTCATACCTGTTGAGAGTACGTAGGCACAATACTGACGTATTGGCGAGCCACCTTCCCCGTAACCCGTAGTTAGTCGAACTACGTTGACTCTGATTTCTCATTCTCTGATGAGAATACGTAGGCATAAAGTGTGACGCTTTGCCGAGTCATTTTATTTTCTTTTTTAGCCAGCCTTGATAGGTAGATAGATACAACCAACCCGTCAGGTAAACACAACAAGCGTGGATCCCATCAAGTACGATGGATGTGAGGGGTGTTAATACCTTCCCTTTACGTAACCGACTCCTGAACCCAGACAACGGTTGCGATGACCTTGTCTTATACCTTTTCGTCAGGTTTTTCCGATCGTTTCCTTTCCTGTTCTGAGGGATAAATAATGAAAGGTGGCGACTCTTCTGTTTTGCCGGCACCTTATTTTCGCAGTAGCGACAGCTGGTGACTCTGCTGGGGACTTGATAGTTTCCTAGGATCCAACGTCCCGTATGCGAGTCAGTTTGGGGATCCAACGTCCCCTGCGAGAGTCAATCCTAGCGCTTGTATGATTACTTGTTGGGTTGTATTTGTTTATCGCATTTTATTTCCCGCAATTTATTTTCAGTATGATATGATTATATGTGCTGTTGTGGGAGGGGAATTCTGATGAGTGAGAAGCCAGACCCAGGCTTGAGTGTACCTAGCATTAGTTGTGGAAATTAGTGGGCGCGTGCTTGCTTTGCAGGCACTAGTGTCTCATGAAATCCACGCTCAGACGAGGTTCTCCCGGTTGACTTCTTTTCCGGCCCTTTGGGCCTGAGGAGTTGTTGGTTTGGAGGATTGTCGACTCTGGGGACCGATCATTTGGAATTCAGCTGAGTGAGGCCGCTTCAGGAGATGGTGATGCCACACCTTCTGGGTATCGTATCACCCCTCTTGAATGTTTGTGACGCTGATGACCGCATAGGATGCCAAACTTGTGTCGATTTAGGTCCATACCTGTGAGCAGGGTCGGGTTTGTTGCAGGAAACCTTAACCTTCAGACTACCTGGTTTTCTTGATAGTGAATCAGTTTTGTTGGTATCATAGGTTCTCATCATCAGATGTGTGTTTGTTCTTGACATAACAGAGTTATGGTCCTGTATCAGAGGTCCTTATCTTCAGCAATGTATTTGTTCTTGACAGAGCAGAGTTATAGTCCGACATCAGGGCTTCTCATCATCAGATGTGTATTTGTTCTTGACAGAGCAGAGTTATGGTCCTGTATCAGAGGTCCTTATTATCAGATGTATGTGTGTTCTTGACAGAGCAGAGTTATAGTCTGACATCAGGGGTTTCTCATCATCATCAGATATATGTGTGTTCTTGACAGAGCAGGTTTATGGTCCGATACTAGGGTTTTCTTATCATCAGAGATAGGGTTATCTTGACCGAGCAGTATTGTGGTTTTGTTGATACAGAACCTTCATCTCTTCAACAACACAATTGTCTTGATCTCCTGCTGCATGATTGCATTTTACATTGCTTTGCATACTCATTTGCATTTCATTAACGTGTGTCTGTGTTGCAGGTACCGTTTCCCCGGGTTCAGGTTTTCTTGCCTTCTATTGTGCTACTATGGGTTCTCTGAGGAAGACTGTGGCCTACAAGCTCCCCACTCCTGATGTTGTTCAGCTGACTGGTTTGATTGCTTTGGCAAATAATTCCATGAGAGGTGAATTCAGAAAGTCTTATGGGAAACTGCTCAGCCTGGTTCGTAAACCCTCTGTGTTTGAGTTGAATGGGTTGCACGCCTTGATGCAGTTCTATGATCCTCCTTTGAGATGCTTTACCTTCCCAGACTTTATTCTCGCACCTACACTAGAGGAGTATGCTGATTTGTTAGGTGTGCCTATCAAGAGTCAGATGCCCTTTGTTCACATGGATGTTGCGCCTAATTTGGCTAGTCTAGCCCCTTCACTTCATCTGGATGCCTCCGAGTTGGTCTTGTCTAGTTGGAACAGGGTTCCCGGTTTCTCCTTGCAGTTCTTAGTGGGAAAGGCCCAGCAGTGCGCCAAAGACGGATGTTGGATCGTTTTCAACGCCATCCTTGCTCTGTGCATATATGGCCCATCATTCTGTTCCCCAATATGCCCGACTTTGTAGACTTCGACGCATTTCACATCTTTGTATCAGGGAATCCAGTCCCTACCTTGATTGGAGATGTTTACCATTCCGTCCACTACAAAAACGAGAATAGAAGGGGCAAGAATGTCTCGTGCTGTGTACCCCTGCTCTATAAATGGCTTGATAGTCACCTACCCAAGAAGGGTCCCTTTGTTTCGTCTGCAGCCACAACTGAGTGGTCTGAGCGTTTGATGAGTCTATCAGCGGAGGATATTTCCTGGTTTGATAGAGACAGGTTGGGTACTGAGATTATCTTCAGCTGCAGTGGGTTTCCGAATGTGCCTTTGATAGGCAGGAAGGGCTGTATCAACTATAATCCATCCCTGCTAGTCCGACAGTTTGCTTATGCTTTGAGAGCTCCGCCGAAGGATGAAGAGGTGCAGGAATCTCTGTACCTCACTGGTCTTCTACAGGGGGATATGTTATCTAAGCTTCAGCACGCTTGGAATGGTCTCTGTAAGCAGGGAAAGCCGCTGTTGGGGAAAAGTAATAGCCAAACCTACGCTCCGTATGTGACCTGGATCAGATCCAGAGCAGATATTATAGGGATGCCGTTTCCACCTGCCCAGCTAGAAAGCCCTCCAGTGATTGAAGAGCCTACCACCGTGCCTATTCAACAGCATAATCAGGTGTTAGCTGAGAGAGATGAGCTGAAAAAGGCAAATGAAGAACTGGAGAAAGAATTGGCTTAGCTTAGAAGCGAGAGAAGCGAAGACGTCCATTCCTTCAAGAGGCAAACAGAGCTGGTGAACCAGTTAGGGACGGATTTGACTAAGCAGATGGCTGAGCGTGAGCGCTTGGGTCGGGACTTCAAAGCTGTCAATGACGTACTGGCCACTAAGAAGCAGCACTTGGATGAAGCGTACCGGAGAATATCCAAGTTTAATCAGCACTGGAAGGCCACCCTAGCCAACGGCAAGGAACGGGAGGATAAACTGAAACAAAAGATCTCCAAGTTGAAAGCCCAGGTGAAGGCTAGTGAGAAGAAGTTTGATGAAGAAACCGCTCGCAGATACACCGCTGAAGGCCTGCTCAACAAGGCTCTTGTTAACCTGAAGGAGCACAAACTGACGTCTGAATCCAAGAAGCGGAAGTTAGAAGATTGTTTCGGTGAAGGAGCATGGGAAGACTCAATTGAAGGTCTTCAATACACTATTACACAGAGGGAGTTACTCGTCGAAGGGTTGCTCACTCGGCCTGATCATCCAGAAACGAGGAATCTGTTAGAAGAGTTCCGCGCCTGTGGCCGTGCTTGACTATATTTGTAATCCTTTTGTGTTGATCATTGTTGTATGCTGACCATCACCAGGCTTGTTGGTTGAGGTCATGCTATTGATTCTGCTTGTACTCAGTGACGTTGTGTACTGCCTTGATGGGCTCTCTTTATGTATATGAGATGTCATTTCCATGACTAGATTCAGACTTCTTATTATCAGCACTGGCACTCAGGCACTAGGATCGGGGGGGGGGGGGGGGAGGGTTATCTCCCTAATGCACAGACACACGTTTGCATTTGCATGAAGCATCTGCATAACGAGCACTTTGTCGTTTTTCTAACCCTTTTGTGTATACAGGTTGTTTCAGGTTGTTCCAGGATTGATCAAAGACCAATCCACCGCTACCCGACCAGAGCAAATCAAGCCAGAGCAATGGAACAAGTGCAGACTGACGTTCAGGAGCTCCGAGAGAGGATGGACCGCTTCATGGAGCTCATGCAAGTGGTTGCCAACGGCCAAGACCAGCTCAGAACATTGGTCCAGCCTCTGATCTCAAGGGTTGACAGCAATGGTGTACTCCATGGTGGGAATGTTCCAACCCCTCCACCTGTTGAAACTCCTCAAAATGGCGTCCCCGTGACCGGGGGGAACGGTAGTGGTAACGGCAATGTGATCGCTAACATGGGGCTCAATGGTAATACGACTGGCGTCAGTAATGGAAATTTTGAAGCTAATGTCAATGTTGGACTGGGCAACGGCAACACGGGTGTCGGAAACCTGTATGGGCCTCAACCATGGTTAGAAGACCGTCAAGAAAATTTGTTCTCCCAGAAGGGTGCTGGAGGAGAGTTGACTGCTGAAGCCCGTCTGAGGTTTAAAGCACTCGAGGACAAAATGAGGAATTTCGAGAACTTGAACACTATGGGTGTCGACATGTCTAAATTGGGATTGATTGCTAATTTCAAGGTGCCTCCTAAGTTCAAGGTACCCGACTTTGAAAAGTACAAGGGCACCACCTGCCCTCATGTCCACTTAAGGTCATACTACCGGAAACTGTCCGCTCACTCTGAAGACGAGAAGTTGTTGATGCACTTCTTTCAGGATAGCTTGTCCGGGCCATCCTTGGAATGGTACATGAGTTTAGAACCTACCAGCATGCGCACGTGGAAGGAACTTGCTGAGGCGTTCGTGCACCATTACCAATATAACATTGACTTGGCTCCGAACCAGGTTCAACTGCAGAATTTGTCACAGAGGAACAACGAAGGGTTCAAAGAATACGCCCAGCGGTGGCGTGAATTGGCAGCTAGAGTTCAGCCGCCGATGGTTGAACGAGAGCTTGTTGAAATGTTTGTGGCTACCCTCCCAGGGGTTTATTACGAGAAATTGGTCAGCGGTATGTCTGGAAGTTTCTCAGATCTCATCATCACCGGCGAGCACGTTGAAAATGGGATCAAATTGGGGAAAAATTCAAGGTGATCTATCCTCAGCTGGAGGAGGAAAGAAACTGTATGGTGGCAAAAGGCGGGAAGGAGAGACGAGCGCCGTGTCCAACGCTCGAAGGAAAGGTAAAGGCCCTCGCCAGCAGGTGGCTAGCATAACCATCCCTGCTGTCCAACAACCCCAGCCACATCAGCAGCCGCAGTAGCAGCAACCAGATCAGCAAGGATACAGAAAGTATCAGAATAGGGCACCTCTGTCAAGCCGTCACCTCAAGACGCCGCCCATGTCTTATGCTCAGCTGTTACAGACTCTGCTTCAGTTACAGCTAATCCAGAAGAGAACCCTGGCTCCCTTGACAGGGGCACCTCCGCCAGGTTACGATGCGAATGCAGCATGTGAGTTTCACTCGGGGGCACCGGGCCACATGATAGAAAACTGCAAAGCCTTCAAGCACAAGGTGCAGGATATGGTGGATGCTAAGATCATCAACTTCTCAGATAATGTGCCAAATGTCACGAAGAACCCTATGCCGAATCATAGGGGAGGTGGGGTGAATGCCATTATTGAAGACGAGAATTTGGATGTGTTGATTGACGTCAGAGATTTGAAGACACCGCTCAGCTTCATCAAAGCCAAGCTGATGAAGAAAGGCTTCTTTCCAGGCTGTGGAGAATTGTGTATGGGCTGTGCGACTCGTCCTGATGGATGTGAGCAGTTGATAGAAGGGATCTAGAGTCTGATGACCGAAGGAATCTTGCAGTTTAGTCGAAGGGCCGAATATGGATCTGAAGAGGTAATGCTGAAGCAAGATGATGAGGTTGCCACCATCACCATCCCTCGCCGGACGATCACCATTTCTGCACCCAGACCGCCCACAATTACCATCACCAAGGCTGGGCCGATACCTTTTGAAAGCACCAATGCTGTCCCATGGCATTATGGGGCCGATGTCTATTGTAATGGACAGAAGTTGGAACTAGAACCATCTGGGCGGTATGTGGATAACCTGGTGGGAATTGGCAGAATCACGCGCAGCGGAAGAGTATTTGCTCCACCTGAGATTGTGGCGGACAAAGCGGACAAAGCTGAAATAACTGACAAGGGAAAAAGTAAAGTCGTTGAGGAAACCCCCCGTGGGCTAGAGAAGGACTTACTGGTAAAGGACGCTGAAGAGTTCATGAGGTTGATCAAGAAGAGTGATTACAAGATCGTGGATCACCTCCATCAAACACCCTCGAAAATTTCCATCCTGAATCTGTTGCTGTGTTCGGAGTCACATTGCAACACGCTGTTAAAGGTTTTGAATGCCACGCATGTACCGCAGGAAATATCGGTCAACCAGTTAGAAGGGGTCGTAGCCCACGTGAATGCTAGAAACAGGTTAGGGTTCACTGACCTGGAGCTGACGCCGAAGGGAAGAAACCACAACAGTGCCATGCACATCTCGATAGAGTGTAGGGGAACGATTATGTCTCATGTGTTGGTGGACACAGGGTCATCGCTCAATGTTCTTCCGAAGAAAGCATTGATGAAGTTAGATACTTGAGGATTGATTTGTACACCCAGTGATCTGGTTGTAAAGGCGTTCAATGGAACCAAGCGTCATGTCTTTGGAGAGGTAACTCTGCCAATCCAAGTCGGGCCGGAAACTTTCGCCGCAGTCTTTTACATTATGGACATCATGCCTGCCTACAGCTGTCTCCTAGGTCGGCCGTGGATCCATTCTGCTGGCGCCGTGACCTCCACGTTGCACCAGAAACTCAAGTACACTGTCGGAGGCAGCATCGTGACTGTCTGTGGCGAGGAAGACATAATGGTGAGCCATTTGTAGTCCTTCAAGTATGTTGAGATAGACGGGGAAATCCACGAAACCCTATGTCAGACGTTCGAAGCTGTTAAAGTCAAGAACGTGGCTCCAGTAATGACCGAGAAACTAGAGATGACTCTCTCTTCCTTCAAGGGAGCCCGGGCCGTTGTTCAAGCCGGATCTACCCCAGGCTGGGGGAAAATTCTAGAAATACCTAACAAACAGGACAAGTTTGGGTTAGGATACTCTCCTGCGGCTGAAGCCTCCTCTTCTCGCAGTGCGTCGCGAGGTAAAGGGCCAATCCAGTTTACCAGCGGCGGGGTGATATTTGAAAGTGTCAGTGCAGTGTCTGAAGACGGCGAAGACAGCGATTGTGACCTAGACTCTTGGATCCAGCCAAGCAAACCAGGCGAGAGCCTCAACAACTGGTCGATCAGGGATACCATCCAAGTGACAAGCAAAGAGTAATGATTTACTTTCTCCAATTGTTTTATAACCCTATGTCCTACCCGGGGCATAGTGGTTTTATTGTCAGGGCCTTGTTTGATTATATACATGCATTTTACCAATAAATCAAAAGGCGTTTTTCTTCGCATTCAAATTTTGTGATCTTTGTTATTCCTGTTTTATATTTTTTTTGAAAAACAATAAAATGGCAATGGGGTTTGTGCTAACCTGCATATCCTTGTTTTAAGCTTAACCCTTGTTATTGCAGGATCCACATAGCAGATGACATCGACTCTGGACCTTCTACGACTCACTTCGACTTCGATTTCCCGATCTATCAAGCCGAAGAAGAGATTGATGAAGACGAAGACCTTCCCGAAGAGTTGGCCCGCTTGTTGAAACAAGAAGAGAAAGTTATTCTGCCTCATGAGGAAGAGATTGAGATTGTGAATCTAGGTTCTAAATAACTTGTCAGGAACGTCAGGATAGGGGCCGCATTGCAGAGTGATGTCAAGCAGAGATTGGTCGAGATGCTAAGAGAGTATAGTGACATCTTTGCTTGGTCATACGAAGATATGCCCGGACTTGATACTGACATCGTGGTCCATCACTTGCCGCTGCGAGAAGATTGTCCTCCCGTTAAGCAGAAGCTTAGAAGGACACTACCAGATATGGCCGTTAAGATCAAAGAAGAGGTGCAAAAGCAGCTCGATGCTGGCTTCTTAGCGGTCACCACTTACCCTCCGTGTGTCGCCAACATAGTGCCTGTACCGAAGAAGGACGGTAAGGTGCGAATGTGCGTCGATTATCGGGATTTGAATAGGGCGAGCCCTAAAGATGACTTCCCGCTCCCTCATATTGATGTGTTGGTCGACAATACAACCCAGTTCTCTGTATTTTCGTTCATGGATGGCTTCTCTGGCTACAATCAGATCAAGATGGCGCCGGAGGACATGGAAAAAACTACGTTTATCACCCCTTGGGGAACATTTTGCTACAAGGTAATGCCTTTCGGTCTGAAGAACGCAGGGGCCACTTACCAACGAGCAATGGTTACTTTGTTTCATGATATGATTCATCATGAGATTGAAGTCTATGTTGATGACATGATTGCGAAGTCCCAAACGGAGGAGGGACATCTGGTCAATTTGCTGAAGCTTTTTGAGAGGCTTAGGAAGTTCAGGTTGAGGCTGAATCCTAACAAGTGTACTTTCGGAGTACGGTCTGGAAAACTACTGGGGTTTATCGTGAGCGAAAGAGGCATTGAGGTTGATCCTGAGAAGATAAAAGCAATACAAGAAATGCCAGCGCCAAAAACCGAAAAAGAAGTTCGTGGTTTACTGGGCAGAATAAACTACATTGCAAGGTTTATTTCTCAGCTCACGGCCACGTGTGAACCGATGTTCAAACTACTGAAGAAAGATCAGGCAATTATCTGGAACGAGGATTTCCAGAAGGCATTTGATAAGATAAAACAGTATCTACAGGAACCTCTGATCTTGATACCCCTAGTGGCCGGAAGACCCTTAATCATGTACTTGACAGTTCTTGAGAATAGTATGAGGTGTGTTCTCGGTCAACACGACGAGACGGGCAGAAAGGAGCATGCCATTTACTATTTGAGTAAAAAGTTCACAGAATGTGAATCTCGTTACTCGATGCTGGAGAAGACTTGTTGTGCACTAGCCTGGGCTACCAAACGTTTACGACAGTACATGCTCAATCACACCACCATGCTAATTTCGAAGACGGATCCGATCAAGTACGTCTTCAAGAAGCAAGCGCTTTCGGGCAAGATTGCCAGATGGCAAATGGTGTTGACGGAATATGACATTCAGTATGTTTCCCAAAAGGCCATCAAGGGCAGCGTATTGTCTGAATACCTGGTGTCGCACCTCGAAAATTTCATTTCGAACATACGACCCTCGCGCAAAAGGCGCGGAAATGCGGTTCGACAGAGTCGCCACCGAACTTTATTATCCCGAATGAAAGGGAGAGGAAAATATCGAGAAAACCTCATAAACGCTGAAGGAGCACGGCCGTCGCAACCATATTCCTGGGTTCGGGAGTCAGTTATGCGAAGGGAAGGTATTAGCACCCCTCACGTCCGTTGTACTCAATGGGAACCTCTTAATTCGAGTTGTGATGATGTTAGCTAAACTTATTTCTTCTCTTCTCCCTACTAAATACTAAAACGATACTATCAAGGCTAAAAATGCTAAGGGGAAAGGGGATGGTTAGAGGATAGGGTGCTCGCCAAGGATTGGGGCCCTTGTGCCTACGTATGCTCATTCGGACGAGAATGAGAAATCAGAGCGTCGTAGTTCGACTACGGGAAAAGAAGGGGGAAATGGAAGATGGAGGGGATTGTGCTCGTCAAGATCATCGCAATCTTGTGCCTACGTATCTTACATTCAAGAATGAATGAAGAATCAGAGCGTCTGTAGTTCGTGGTAACGACCACGAAGAGGAATAGGATTTGAATGAGTTTGAAAGGGGTACGGATGACGACTACTTGAAGCTTAAGAAAGACTTCTCGGACCCAAGTAATCAGGAGAGTGAACCAAAGACTTGGAACACTCTCTTTTTCATCATGAAGGAATGATATGTTTGAAAGGATAAGGTTGAAATGATGACGATCACTTGAAGCCTAAGAAAGACTTCTCGGACCCTAAGTAATCGGGAAAGCGAACCAAAGACTTGGAACACTCTCTTTTTCATCGTGAAGGAAGGTCGTGTTTGAAAGAATAAGGTTGAAATGATGATGATCACTTGAAGCCTAAGAAAGACTTCTCGGACCCCAAGTAATCGGGAAAGCGAACCAAAGACTTGGAACACTATCTTTTTCATCGTAAAAGAAGTTGTTTGAAAGGTGAGTGAAAGGATGAGTAATTGGAGATGGTTGAGTATTATCGAGTTTGTTAATATTATTTAAAGGCGTCAATTGCTCACACAAAAATAAGATAACTCGCATATAAACAACGGAAAGCAAGATCAAAGACTTGAGCCTACTCTTTACACCTTGAAAAGAATTGAATAATTGTTAATTGATTGATAGTTTATTACGAAAATCCACTCGACGTTGGATCAAGAGTTTGACTTATTATCGCGTGCAAAGCATGTAATGTACATGGTTTGAGAAACGTGACCGACTTGACTTACGCATCAAGGGTCGAATTGTGTAATAGGTTGATGGAGAATGCGTATGAGCACTCGACTTACAAGGGTTTGAAAATGGCTCGATGATGAATCGAGAATTAGTTTGAAAATAGTTTGATCCGCTCTAGTCCCTATGGGTGCTCCTAGGAGATAAACTAATAATTGAAGAAATGCGAAACATACATCGGAATGGGGAAGGGATACATGTAAGTTACATGGGATTGCACGAAATAAAGGGGTCTCATTGTAAGGTAGCCCAAGAGAAATCCGTGTGTGTGCATTTGTGTCCTAAACTACGCCTTGAGAAAAGTCGGGCACGACTCAAAGTTAGGATACCTGCAAATGACCAAAGATCCAATAGTCCACCAATTTGGCTTTTAGGAGTTTCGATAATTTATTAGGTATTTTCAAATATGGGTGAGTGAGAATGAATAAATATGATAATAATAATATATAGTAAGATAAATATGATAATATGAATAATGAATAAAATGGATAAAAACGATGAAAAATAAAAAATAAAAAGTTTAAAAAAAGTTGGTCTCGGGTTTGTTATTCTTCATCAGTAATTTGACAGAAAAATAACTTCGGGGTATCGTCATCGACCCTAAAACACGATAGAAAATGAATAAAAATAAAATACGATTGAAAGAATATCCAAAATTATTTACCAAATAATTCTTTCAATATTTAACAAATGTACATAAAATAATTGAAGCTCTTAACAAAATTTATTTAAAAAAACAAATATGAAAAACTTTATATTAAAACTTTTTAAAAGAAATTGTCAAAGAAAAGGAGGGGGAGTACGTTGGGTTTTATGTGTGGTGTGTAGGCTGAAGTTCAATGGGCTTCAAAAGCCCAACCTCCTCACAATGCAGCAAACAAAAAAAATAAATTAAAAAAGAAGAAAGAAAAAGACGGGTCACACAGATCATATAGAGGGTGGACATAAGCCTCAACGGGTTCATCAAAACCCATCAATCTGCAAGTTTCTTTGAGAATCAAGTAGAAACCAAACCATAAGTTCCCATTATCCATGGATGAAAAGAAGAAAATCGAAACATGGACATCAAGTTTGAAAAAGAGGGTTCAATATCGACGGTAGTGTTCATTTCAATCCGACCTTCTTTTGTTTTCACGTCAATCCTCTTGTTCGCTCCGATTTACTTCCTCTCTTTCTAATCTTCGTCTAATCCATTTTGGGTTTCAAAATTTTGAAGTTGTTTGATTTGAAGGTGATATGGGTGTTTCGTTGCGGCTGTTTACGGGTTTCTGGGTTATGAGATTGAAATTTGGGAGAGTTAGGCATAAAGGTTGTTAAATGTTGTTGATGTTGTTTGATTGGGGGTTTAGGGTTTAAACAAGGTTGTTTGGTTTGTTCGGAAGAGGATGTAGGGATTGGGAGTTTTGTGTGATCTTCGGTTGAAGTTTGAAGTTTCGGTGAAATAGGTTTTGTGTTGCCGAGTTTGGAGATTACTTTTACGGAAACTCGAGAGAAGTGATGAAGATGGTGTTTATGGAAGATTGAAGGAAAGATTGTTGGGTGTTATAAGGATATGAAGATGATTGATGCTGAGTTGTTCACGGCGGAGGGAAGGCGATATACACGGTGGTGCTCATGAGTAGTTCTTGATAAAATGGTTTGTGAATATTTCTTGTTTATGAAAAATTCGCCGGAAGGGGAAAGTTTTGGATGGGTGAAGATTGAAACTTGATGAATGGTTTGAGTGAGATTTTTGAGAGGTTCCTTCCGAAGAGGATGTGAGGGTTTATTATGGTTTTTGAAGGTTGAATGAGGGTTTTTCGGATTGAGAGGAAAATGGTTGAGGGTTCCCGGTTGAGTTCCCCCCAGGTTTTTGGTTTTTTCCCCTTTGAATTGGATAACATCCCTTATTGATATTTGCCTTCACCTGTTTGTCATTTTGCAGATATTTTTTTTTGAGGTGTGGTCAGTTGGTTGCTTTCCTACGTAGGGATTTGTTGGTCATGTTTTGGAAGTTTTGCAGGCAAAGGACGTAAGTTACGGTGGCACATGAATTGGTAAAGCGTGACTCGTATGCACCAAATCTGCTATGCTTGGCTGAAGGTTGTTGTACTGTACTGGCTTTGCTCCTTTTTTTGAATTTTGCAGGTGTTGTCGCTATAGGCAGAAACGATTTGGGGTATGTACGTTCTGTACAGTCTTGCCTGTGCTGAGTTTTACCATTTCACCCTTATTGATTTTGTCTGTTGTGAGGTACTTGTTTACATGTGAGGTAGCACAAAGGGAAAGGTGTGAGCTGGAAAGTTGTTGTATTGTACGTTCGCGTGGGTGGCATTTAGGTGATACGATTTTTTCTCAAAATTACTACTGTGTTTTGGCTTGGTGGCACTCATGCTATATTGTGAATCATGGCGCAGGTTTTTTCTGATGTTTGGGCTTGGCTTGATGGGTCCAATGGTGGTGCATAAGATGAAATTAATTGGATCTCAAGCGTGGGTGTAGCAGGTTTCAGTCGTATCAGCTACCGCGGCTGTATGTTGGCTGTAAAATGCTCATATTACGGTAATGCGTCTCACTTTGTGTATGATGTTGAAGCTTTGCAGTCATGTTATATTGTTGGAGGGGCTGTATGCGCGTGAAGTCCATCTTGTTGAATCACATTGCGGTCATGTACTATGGAGGGCCCGCAAAAATGTGCCGCGTGAAATGATTTTGCAGAAGGTACCCTTTGTGCTCAGGCTTTTTATACGACTCACCATCAAATTTAAAGTGTGGGACCAGTGCTTGTTGCTGTTCATGATTGTATAATATTGGATAGTAAAAAGAATAAGTGGCAATGGCTTGATATATACTATGATGTAATGTGAAAAACAATTTTTTACTACTGATGCTTTATGTGTGTAATGTGGGGATATTATAATGTAAACTACACACTAGGTTCGTGTGGGGCCGGTAGTAAAACTTATGAAGATTTGCACTGGCTTGAAATTTGGTACACTGCTTGGAGTTATGGCTCATTTTATGTGTGTAATACTTGGATTTCAATTTTACTAATTACATGTCGTAGGAATGGCTGTGTTATGTCATATACAAGTGCACATTTTGGATGGACTTACGTAATGGATTTTGTGAGTCCTTTTTTTGTATATTTGGTACAAATGTGAATTCCACAAAAATGGGCTTTGAATGTTATGTGGGTATTTGTAGAACTTTCACTTACAAATTGGTTGAACATAACATTAATTTGACAATGAAATTCACACATGAATTTAAGAAAAACCAAAATCCACTCCACTTAACTTCTCACTTGAGATGGATGAAACTTGAATGAATTTGGAGAAATACTAATGACCATAAACCAATTCTCAAAATTTAGAGAAATTTGACTTGCATCGTACACTTCCAAAATGCGGCACACAACTCTAATTAAACTTGATCCAATCCTCGATGATCCTTGTTCGAAAAAACACCTGACCTGACATGACCTAATAACCTGATTTGATTCACTTCAAAACCTTACGACGGAAGCCACATATTTTTTGATTATTTTTTTTTTAAAAAAGAAAAAAAAAGGGTAAATATGCGAAATAGAGGCTGTACAAAGGTAGGACAAATTAGGGGTATGACACCTGGCCGAACAACCGATCGAGGATTATCAGCCGATGAAATTTGAATTCCCTGATGAGGATATCATGTTTCTCAAAGCAAAGGATTGCGATGAACCGTTGCCCGACGAGGGTCCAGACAGGAAATCCCAATGGAAATTGATATTTGACAGGGCGGTTAATTCTTATGGAAGTGGCATTGGGGCGATCATCACGACTCCCCATGGATCCCACATCCCGTTCACCGCTAGACTGACGTTTCCAGTCACCAATAACGAAGCGGAGTACGAAGCATGCATCATGGGTCTAGAAGAGGCAATTGATTTGAGAATCAAGAACCTAGATGTATATGGTGACTCGACGCTTGTGATCAACCAAATTAAAGGGGAGTGGGAGACTCGCCAATCGAATTTGGTGCCGTACATGAACTATGCCAGAAGGCTGCTTCTGTTCTTTGATCAAGTGGAGCTCCATCATGTGCCCAGGGCCGAGAATCAAATGGCTGATGCCTTAGCCACGTTGGCTTCGATGTATAAAGTCAATTTTTGTAATGAAGCTCCAAGAATTGTCCTTTCTCATCTTGATAGACTTGCATTTGTCTTTGCGATCGAGGAAGCCTCCGATGGCAAGCCGTGGTTCCATGACATCCAGACCTTCCTTATGACTAAGGAGTATCCTGCGGGAGCGTCAACCTAGGATAAGAAGACACTGAGGAGGCTGTCTGGAAATTTTTATCTCAATCCTGATGGAGTTTTGTATAAAAGAAACCACGATCTCGTGCTACTCAGATGCGTAGATGAGAAAGAAGCGAGTATGCTCATGGAGGAAGTCCATGAAGGCACATTTGGTACGCACGCCGGCGGACAGCTATGACGAGAAAGATCCTGAGGGCGGGATATTACTGGCTGATGATGGAGTCGGATTGCTTCAAATTCGCGAAGAGATGTCATAAATGTCAGATTTATGCTGATAAGATCCATGTGCCGCCGTGCCCGTTGAATGTCATGTCCTCCCCGTGTCTGTTCACCATGTGGGGCATCGACATGATAGGCAAGATCGAGCCCACTGCATCTAACGGTCACCGTTTCATTCTAGTAGCTATCGACTACTTCACCAAGTGGGTGGAGGCAGCCTCGTACGCTAACGTGACCAAGCAGGTGGTGGCTAGATTCATAAAGAAGGACATCATCTATCGATATGGAATTCCCGAACGGATCATTACTGATAATGGTTCGAATCTGAATAACAAGATGATGAAGGAGCTGTGCTAGAGTTTCAAGATTGAACACCACAACTCATCTCCTTACCGGCCGAAGATGAATGGCGCTGTTGAAGCGGCCAACAAAAACATTAAGAAGATTGTACAGAAGATGGTTGTGACCTATAAGGATTGGCACGAGATGTTGCCATTTGCGCTGCACGGTTATCGTACCACGGTACGTACATCAACTGGGGCAACTCCTTTCTCACTAGTGTACGGTATGGAAGCTGTCCTACCGTTAGAAGTCGAGATTCCTTCTTTACGAGTTTTGGTTGACATAAAACTCGATGAGGCAGAATGGATTAAGAACCGACTAAACCAACTCAGCCTGATGGACGAGAAGAGATTAACATCGATTGCATATGGTCGTCTGTACCAAAGCCGAATGAAGAAAGCTTATGATAAGAAGGTGCGTCCTAGAAGCTTTCAGACGGGTGATCTCGTCCTGAAGAAGATTCTTCCTCCACATTCCGATCACCGGGGCAAGTGGACTCCCAATTACGAAGGTCCGTACGTCGTCAGCAAGGTCTTCTCGGGAGGAGCCTTATTGTTATCCACGATGGATGGCGAAGATTTTGCATTCCCGGTGAACGCGGACGCAGTTAAAAAATACTTTGCTTAGAAAACGACCCGCTGGAAAGAAAAAGAATATCCAGGCAAAAATGGGGCAACCTGGCGAACCATAAAAAAGGAAAAGGTTCGGGCAAAAATTAGGGATATAAGAGAATGTACACCCGCAAAGTCGAAAACCTGGAAGGGCGACTTTGGCAAAAAAGGGTATCCCGGTGAATCGAAAACCCGAAAGGGCGATTCAGGCAAAAGTTAAGGATTTGAAAAAAGCAAATGACTGCGTTCCGCGTGTGGACTTTCATTGTTTAATGGTTTGGAAGACCTGAGGGCCGTTTATCTGAATCAATCTCTTCTGAAGCTGAAGCGTCGGAGAAGTATCGAAGTCGAGTGGGTCATAGAGGGATCAACTCATGGTGCTCGTCTACGCCTCATTGCCGACATTTGTGTATATACTAATGTATATTTATGTTTTTATATTCGCGCAGCTTCCTTATTCCAGGAGCTTGCATCTGTTGTAAAACATTTTCACCCATTCAGGGGTTCGTTATCAATAAAATGTATACTATTCAGCAATTCTGTTTGCTTGTTTAGCATTTACTTGTTTTGTTTGCGAAAAAGAACTCCGATGTTTTTGATAAAATGCGCATACATAAACTTACTGGCCTAGGCCACTGATTGTTGAAACAATGAATTACTTGAACATTGTCGCAAGATGATAACCTTGATAGGTCCCTTTGAGAAGGGTATCTTGTCTGTTTGTTTGTGTTGTTACAGGTATGACATATTCCAGGCAGTACGCTGTATGTTTCCCAAGCAGGATGATTCCTTCTCCTCCAGCAAAGTTCAGCATCTTCTCCCCATGGAGTCTGAGCATGGGACCGCGAGCATTGATGCGTATCCCCAAACAGAGAAGATTCTCTCCCCAAGCAGAGAAAATTCTCTCCTTAAGCAGAGAAGAGTCTCTCTCCAATCAGATGCATCCTGAAGGATCTTCGTCTCCCCAGCTGAGTCATATACTGAAGTGTGCAGCGCTCGATATTACAGACTGAAGTCTTCAGCAGAATTGAAATTCCCCATAGAGTTGTACTTTCCCCGGCAAGTAGGATTTATTCCAGCATCTGGTTTCCTATCCTCAGCCGAGTTTGCAGTTCCCCGAGAGAGCCGAGTCCTCGGAAGCCGTTCAGGCCATGATTGGTTTTACCCAGTAGAGTGTTGAATAGCTGATGCTGTAATTCCCCACCGGAGTCGTTATCTCCAGGAAAGTTTTAGCCGTGAAGGCCGGACAGTTTATTTCTGCGATTGATGTCGTTCCCTCAGCAGTTTGTGGTTTGAATACCCAGACGAGCAGGTTTAAGTTCTCGGAGATCTTTATTCCCCTGCAGCAGTCGGCTGAAGTTTGTTCCCCAGGCGGAATCCAATTGAGATTGGTGTTACTTCTTCTCCTCGGCAGGACGATTCCTTCCCCCACCAGAGTGGTTCTTTCTCCATGACAGGAGGATCTTCCCTTCAGCATTTATTTTGCTGATGGGGTCGTAGCATTTTACCTTGATTGTTTGAGAGCCGTCCGCTTCTCACCCAGTCAGGTCCAAGCCGCTTGAATAGGGGCATCTGTTGCACCCCAAAATTTTCCCAACACTTCTTTACCTAGCTTATGTTTCATTTCATTCACATTAGCATTATCATTTGCATTTCATTGACATGTGTGCAGGAGATCAAGAGGTATGATTACCAATCAAGGTCTACACAAGAGTTTGAAGCTAGCTAAGAAGGTTATTCAGGTGCTCAAGGGTTGATAGCCTTGTCAGAGAAGTTAAAAGATCCTCAGAGAGAGTGATTGAAACCAAGTATGTGTGTCTCCTAATTTGAAAGTTGTGGAAAGCCATCAGATGATTCTGAAGCCATGAAGTTGGACTTGAGGTCTTGAGAGAGCTCATGAGAAGTGTTGAAGATCACTTTGAGGCCTAGACAAGTCATTGTGCAAGATTAAGAAGACTCAGCCATGAGTGGTGCAATTAGGGTTTGACTGGGTCAACCCTAAGTCAACTGATGATTTGGAGAAGGTTGAGACCTAATTCAAGAGCCATGTGATCATGTATTGATACATTGAGATGTTATAAGGATGATTCCAAGGTTGACTCATCATGATTGAAGAGTTTGAGAAGTTTCAAGCTAGGGTTTCTAAGGCTTGACAGTGTAAAATCCCCTAATTTGACCCCTATCTTCAAGGCAATTTAGCTCAAGATGTGATTGTCATCTCATCTTTCCCCAAACATGAATGTTGTTCCTTATCCTCTTAGCTTTCTATAGAGTACTAAAAGTCCTTGATAGGATTTGTAGAACTCAACTTATGGCTTTGGCAAGTCAAGGGTATTTTGGACATTTGGTGATTATAGGTCATTTGTGATCATAGGCCATTTTCACCAACTTAGAGGCCTCAAATCAAATTTTGTTCAATTAGAAAGTTGCTCAAAATAGGGTTTTAACCTTGACCATGCATCAAGGAGGCATTGAAATGGCTCAAGGAGAGACTTGGTTCAAGAAATTTTGAAAAAAGAAAGAATTAAAAGGATTTAATGGCCAAAAATTCAAATAATTCATTTTGTGACCAAATGAAACAAAATTATAGGTCAAATTGATTGGAAAAATGATTTTAGAAACAATGGCAATGTTAGAATTTTGATTTGAGGTCAAATTCATGCACTTCCATTTCATTTCTTCATGATGAAGCAACATAATCAAACTCCCACCTTTGGCTTGCAAACAAGGAAAATTACTCATCAAACTCATTCAAAATCTCATGAGAATTTGATTACAAGCATAGCCATGCCCAAAGGAAGTCAGAATGGTGATTGCCATGGATGAGATTTTGAAGAGATTTTGAAAATCCAAAATCTCATTTGGATGAATCCAGAAGTTTCTAGATAATCCCAATCACTTATATATAAGTCATTGAGTGAACTCAGCCATTTTTTTTGGAAGGAATTGAAGCTGGTTGCAGAAAGAGCCATTGAATTTTTGGAGGTGCAAGTGAGAATCGGGTTTTCAATTCAAGGGAGAATCAAGCCAAATCAGGGTGTGCAAAGGCTTTGCGGGTGAATTTGGAGTGTGTCTACATCATCTTGGAAGTTGAAGTGATCAAAAACCATCTCTGTTACATCTCTGAACTCAGGTTTGTTCATTTCACTCTTATACATGATTTAGGAGGAGATAGTTAGCATTCTATATGTGGTTAGGATCCTTGCAACATGTAGTTGGATTTAGGATCAAAAATTGGTGAATTAGAGACAAAATAGGTGTATGATCATTTTCTGTTGAGGTTGATATCTCAAGATTCTTGAAGGAATAATCACGATGGGATAGTGGAAATTGATCAGTGAAGAGTGAGGATTGAATTGAGACCTTTAATTTGAAGAATGGTGAGATTCAAGATTTGGATGAATTCTGAAAATGTTATCGTGTTTTGAGTTAGAGATGGAATTAGATAATTCTAAGGTTGGATTCTTGATCAGCATCAAATTTGGAGTGAAATGATGATTTGTTTTGTGAGTTTTGATGAACTGTGGATGTTGTCTCACCGGAGAAGACGGCGGCGCCACTGTTCAGGCCACCGTCTATATTTTCCCCCCAAGCTGAGTTCAAATGGGGACGATGAACATGAGCCATTGGATGATGGTTTGACCTTGGACTCAGGAGAGCATTGGAGGGCCACGATTGCATCTCAGCTCTGAAGAGAATTTCCAAATGAAACACACCGTTTCATTTAATTGGTGTTTTGGGCTTAGGACTCAGAGTGATGTCCACACCCCCCTTTGGCCCAATTCTTTGAAATAAGCTGATTATATTTGCTATTTGACACGCTTGTTTACCAATTTCTTTTATTTTCTTTTATTTTTCATTATTTCATATGACTTAGAAATTAATTCATAAAAAAATAGGAAATTAACTCAATTAATTCCAAAATTTTTCCCCCTGATTCATGATGGAATCTAGAATTTTGTAGATTAAAAATATTAGGAATTCATGCATTTTTTATTTTATTTGCATTTTTTGAATATTAATTGATATTAAAATGGCCATGGTTGATACCTTGTTTTGTTGAATTTGGTTTGAGCATTTGGTGATGATTCTTGACTTGATTTTTTGTGTGTAGCTAGCATAGATATGCATGTTCCCCTAGTGATTTTCTCACATTTTTGTGAAGAAGTTTAGGGCTAGTTTTAAGTTGAAACTTTAGGTGCTCTATTTTTTAGGGTTTATGCTTAGTACCTTGTGATCTAGGTTCTATTTCTAGGACTTGGTGGATGATTCAACCTCTGGATTTTGTATGGTAGATTCATGATTGAATTAGGATCCCATAGTTATTTTTGTAGGATTTTACAATTTGTTTTAGTATTTTAGTTAGGACTAACTTTAGTACTAGGTTTTAGGTGATCCTAACTTGCTAATTCAACTAGAATAATTTCTTTAGTTCCCTTAGATTAGGGTTTTGCCTCTCTTACTCTTGGCTGATGTTGAAGACTTGGGTGGGCTGCTGAGGAATGCTTGAAGAAGCTTGGATATGAAGCTTTCCTTCCTTTTGGTGTAGTTTTGTTTAGGTGTTAATATTAGGGTTTGTAAGTAGAGCTTCTAGATGGATTTTCTTCTTTCATAAACATGGAAGGTGTTGATCACTTCCATTCCTCCCTATGATATAAGGTCCCCTTTTGAAGGCCTCATCCCTCATTTGGTAGGATGTGTGGCTCTTCACAAGTTGGTAGAACCTTTGAGGGTTCCTTTCTCTGATGATGGAGTGCTTAGTGGTGACGTTTGGTCTTCACTCTGCTGTCTATCATCCAAGACCTGCTCTTGTTAAATGAATCTTTCTCCCTTGCTAGAGGATGGAATTCCTTGTTAGAAGATTGAAGATGCTAGAAGTTGCATTTCCCTTTGTCTGAAGACTGCCATTGAAGCTGAGGCTTGAAGATCCAGAAGAACAGGTTGACACTTGTGTGAAGAAGATCAAATTGAGATTGAATAAATAGGTGAAGCTGGAAGTTGGAGAACAAGTTGATACTTGTGTTTGATGCATTGAAAGCTTGAAGAAGCAAGTTGATACTTGCTATTGAAGATGATGGACTAGAAGAACAGTTACAGACTGAGGACTGAACTGATGTCAGGAGAGCTTGGCTGTGAAGCTGTGGGAGTGGTTGATCTGCTTTCTTTTCTTGTCTGTTTTCTTTCTGTGCAACTATATTGCTGTGACTTGTGTAATTTGCTGGATGCATTAGAATAAGTTCATGTTTAAATTGTTTTAAGCTAGGAGCATGATTGCATTAGAGGTTGAGTTGCTCCCTCTGCTTGTATTTTTACTGTATGGCTTTGCTTGCTGGTATTTGGTAGAGCCCAGCTCCCTTGCATATGTGGTTTATTATATTTTGCTTGATAGCATGTTATTTCTTCTGTATGATTGCAGTTATTATATTTTGCTTGATAGAATGCTATTTCATCTGTATGATTACAGTTATTCATATCTGGCTTGAGGTCAAGACGAGCTTGTGGAGGCTGCTTCCCCACACACATTTCCTCCCTCACTTGCATTGCATGCATTTTACAGTCGTTTACTGTTTACTGTTTAAGCTGATGCTTTATCTGTTTCTGTTTATCATTGGCATGATCCCCTAGGAATCTCACTTCCTTTGATAAGGAAGTGACGATTAGAATTTTAGGTTGAAACCTATGCATGATAACTTCTAGGAGTTCCCTGTTTCAAACCTCAACCATAGGATGAATCCTTGGCATGACAACAGTAGGACTTGATTGTCTCCCCTTAGTTGTCCCTCTCTCTTCTCATCTCAAAGCAAAATTAAAATACAGTAGTAAAGGTTAACTGACGTCGTACGTTACGAGCCTTAAGCTATCTGAGAAAGGGTTGTCTGAGAGTTTCTTTTCGACAGCTTGGATGTTTAGTATGGCACCCTTTGGGTGACATGCGACGCATTCACTCTCAGGTCATAGTCTCTAGTGCGATATTGGTTGCAAACAACCATAAAAAACAGTTCTTCCGTAAAAGACAGAAAACAAACTTCAAACATTTTTGCCTCGTGGGCCCATAATTCAAAGGAAGCTTTTCTAAAGAAAAGAGTGTCGTTAACTCCCAGTTCTACCGCAAACGGTAGCGCCTAAGTCTCCAAGGGTCGAGCTGCGTACACCAAGCTGCTGGAACTGTTTGTTAACCCTACTCGATAAAAATAGATGAATCTGAATCCCCGTAATACGTATTATCCCGAACTACGTAAGCTCTGATCTCTCATACCTGTTGAGAGTACGTAGGCACAATACTGACGTATTGGCGAGCCACCTACCCCGTAACCCGTAGTTAGTCGAACTACGTTGACTCTAATTTCTCATTCTCTAATGAGAATACGTAGGCATAAAGTGCAACGCTTTGCCGAGTCATTTTATTTTCTTTTTTAGCCAGCCTTGATAGGTAGATAGATACAACCAACCCGTCAGGTAAACACAACAAGCGTGGATCCCATCGAGTACGATGGACGTGAGGGGTGCTAATACCTTCCCCTTACGTAACCGACTCCCGAACCCAGACAACGGTTGCGATGACCTTGTCTTATACCTTTTCGTCAGGTTTTTCCGATCGTTTCCTTTCCCGTTCTGAGGGATAAATAACGAAAGGTGGCGACTCTTCTGTTTTGCCGGCACCTTATTTTCGCGGTAGCAACAAACCCATAGCAATAAACAACAACATAAAAGAAGAGGTTCCTATAGAGTACTACAGAAACTTAGGATGCTAGCACCTTCCCTAAGTTTAACCAACCCCCGAACCTAAACTCTCTAGCTTTTGCATTTGCATTGCATTGCGGGTAATTCGATCTTTTTCCTTTTCTTTGGACAAATAAAAGACCGGTGGTGAACCTAATGAATTAAGATTCAAATTAATTAATAATTTGACATCCAATTCTCACCGCGACATCATGGTATAAAAGCCTCGAGCCCGAGTCCATCACCTCTTGGAGAGAGCTGAAGAGGCAGTTCTCTAAGCACTTCATTGCTTCCCGGCAACACCTAAAGATGTAAGCATCCATGGAAGCCATCATCCAAGGCAAGGAAGAATCTCTCTAGGACTACATAGAAAGATTTATTCGAGAAGTTATATAAGTAGCCACCTCAGGTAACATGAAGCGATATTTGATCGAACAAGGACTGCGACCCCACACTGAGTTTTCCAAGGTCGTCAAGATCGAAAGGCCTAACACGCTGGACACCCTCCTTCACAAGGCTCAATCATACATCCATTATGAGGAAAAAGAGGCCACCGACTGCGCCTGCAATATGCGGAACCAGGAGTGCACCAGAAATTTCAAGCATGAAGACTCCGCCGTACCCCGAAGAGGCGACAAGATAAGGAGGGAAGATAGGCCCGGAAACTCCCGGGAACAGAGGGGACCATCTGGATGATACACTGAGAACACGCTACTCACAGCTCCCCGCGAGCGCATTCTGGCTGAGTGCATAAACTCAGAGTTCCAATGAGGCGGTGTCTGTTTCTCGAAGCCAACCCCCCTTAAACCCAACGTCGACAAGTCCAAGTACTTCCGGTTCCACCGGAGCCATGGACACGTCACAGAAAATTGGGTCCACCTCAAGGATGCAATTGAAATCCTAATCAAGGAGGGACACCTAAAGTAATACACCAGAAGGAACGAGTCCCCTTGACATGAATCTCACGAGGCGGAGAGGGTCGAGGAGGTGCCACCTCCATCCGACGAGACCGGGCTGCAAGTCGCCTTGTACATCTCCCGGCTAGAAGACTTATGTCTCCCCTTTGAGGCCGACACGAAGTTATTCACTCACAGCCCGTGGGAGAACTTCCCAGCCACGATGGTTATATTCGGTGGGGGTACGAGCAAGCTCTCAGTAGGCTCGGTCAAGAGGAAGTTTGAGGAGCTAATCGTTAAGAGTTCAAAGCAAAACACTACCCTTGAGAAGTTCAAGGGGAACTCGAACCCAATTACCTTCTACCTCGAGGAGCTGCTGGGTGGTGCCCCTAAATCCAGCATTCCCCTTCTGATCAGGGCTCAGATGACTAACTTTGTCATTCACCGCATTCTCGTCAACCAAGGAAGCTCGATGAACATCATGTACGCTCACCTCTTCACCACCATCTAGCTTGAAGAGAGCCATTTGATGTCGTATGTCATCTCTAACCTACAAGACTTCAACGGTAACACCAAGCGGCCATGAGGGTACGTGGAGCTTCTCGTCAACTTCAGGTCCAAAGATACTGCGAGACAGGACAAGGTCTGCTTCCTGGTGATAGAATGCCCTCCCTGTACCAATGCATTATGGGGAGGCCGACCGTAGACGAGCTGACCACAGTGCACCTAAAGATGAATACTACATGACCAGGGGTCGAGTAGTCACTCTCCACCGAGACATCGAAGCGGCCATCAAGGGACTCAACTTAATCAATATCACACTCAAGAATGCCGACAAGCCAACCCGAACAAAGGAGCAGAAGCCGTTTCCCCACATCAACTTCGTCAAGCTCAATAGATGCTTGTCGCTACCGCGAAAATAAGGTGCCGACAAAATAGAAGAGTCGCCACCTTTCGTTATTTATCCCTCAGAGTGGGAAAGGAAACGATCGGAGAAACCTGACAAAAAGGTATAAGACAAGGTCATCGCGACCATTGTCTGAGTTCGAGAGTCGGTTACGCAAGGGGAAGGTATTAACACCCCTCACGTCCATCGTACTCGATGGGATCCACGCTTGTTGTGTTTATTTGACGGGTTGTTTTTATCTATCTACCTATCAAGGATGGTCTGAAAAGAAAAGAAAATGACTCGGCAAAGCGTCGCACTTTATGCCTACGTATTCCCATCAGAGAATGGGAAATCAGAGTCAACGTAGTTCACCTAACTACAGGTACGGATGGGGGAGGTGGCTCGCCAATACATCAGTATTGTGCCTACGTACTCTCAACAGGCTTGAGAGATCAGAGCTTACGTAGTTCGGGATAATTCGGATTAAGGGTGTTCAAATTTATCTGTTTTTTCGAGTAGGGTTAACAAACAGTTCCAGCTGTTTGGCGTACGCAGATCGACCCTTGGAGACTTAGGCGTTACCGTTTGCGGTAGGAATGGGAGTTAACGACACTCTTTTCTTCAGAAAAGCTTCCTTTGAATTATGGGCCCACGGGGCAAAAATATTTGAAGTTTGTTTTCTGTCTTTTACGAAAGAACTGTTTTTTTTGGTTGTCTGTAGTTTGTACAACATTAGAGACTATGACCTGGGAACGAATACGTCACATATCATCCAAAGGACGTATACTAAACATTCTAGACGATTGAGAGGAGGCCGCTCAATTATCATTACCCAAGTAGCTTAAGGCTCGTATCGCGCTTATACTAACTTGCCTTTATTACGTTTTTTTACTGTTGTTTGAGATGAGAAGAGAGAACAGGCTCAACTAAGGGGAGACTATCAAGTCCTAATGTTGTCATGCCAAGGATTCATCCTATGGTTGAGGTTTGAAACAGGGAACTCCTAGAAGTTATCATGCATAGGTTTCAACTTAAAGTTCTAATCATCACTTCCTTATCAAAGGAAGTGAGATTCCTAGGGGATCATGTCAATGATAAACAGGAACAGACAAAGCATCAGCTGAAACTGTAAACAGTAAACGACTGTAAAATGCATGCAATGCAAGTGAGGGAGGAAATGTGTGTGGGGCATCAGCCTCCACAAGCTCATCTCAACCTCAAGCCAAGTATGAATAACTGCAATCATAAAGGAAAATAAAATGCCATCAAGCAAATCACAAACCACATAGGCAAGGGAGCAGAGCTCTACCGAATACCAACAAGCAAAGCCACACAGTAAAAATACAAGCAGAGGGAGGAACTCAACCTCTAATGCAATACAAGCAAGGGGAGAAGCTCAACCCTTAGGATGCTCTTAGGCTTATTCAACTACATGACCTAATCTAAATGCATCCCACCAGTCAATTCACATCAATACAGTTGCACAGAAAGAAGATAGACAGTCAAGAAAACAAATCAATAGCTCCCACAGCTTCACAGCAAAACAATCTTCTGGCAGCAGTTCAGTCCACAGTCTGTAACTGTTCTTCAAGTCTATCATCTTCAAGAGAGTTAAAGGTAATCCATCTTCAAGCTTCCATCTTCAATAGGCCCCACCAAGAATGAAGAGAATCAATAAGATGATTGCTTGATAATGGGAAGCAGACAGGAAACCAAAGGAATACTGTCTGACACTCAACCAGTCATCAGAGAAAGGCATCCTCAAAATTTCTACTCATTGTAAATGTCACACATCCCTCCAAAGGAGAGATGAGACTTTAACATGAGGACTTTGAATCATAGGATGAGAATGGAATGGGAACAAAACCAACCATTATTTGAAGAAATGTCTATTTCTAAAGCTCTCTCCTAAAGCCATAATTTCCTAAGCTACACAAAGCTAACAAAAAGGGAGGAAAGACTCCAATCCAAGCTCCACCAGCCACTTCACACATGCCTCATCATGTCCATGATGTCTTCAAATGAGATCCAGAAGTCCACTATGCAAGGAAGTCCAATTTTGAGTCCATTCCAAATCAATCATCAACATTGAAACACCAAATGAACAAACAAGTAGAATATTCTATCAAAAATACCAAAACACATTCTAAAAATCTGATTATTTTTCTATGGGAACATGAATTCGCTAATAACCTATAGTTAAGAAATCATGTCCTAAATCATTCCCTAAGTCCTCTAATCAAATCCTAAACCTCAAGGCATCACAAATAAACCCTAAAAGGGAACTCCTAAAGTTCTAGTCCTAAAACAGCACCTAAATTCATCACAAAAATGTGAGAAAAATCTGAGGGGAGCATGCATATCTAACCTTACCACAAGCCAAAAATCAAGCAAAAACTCAATACCAAATGCTCAAACAAAATTCACCAAACAGAAGAGGCAAACAATACAATTTTATTGTCAAATAAAATGTGAAAAAATCAAATAAAATGAAAATAAATGCTAATCATGATTTTTTTGTTTCTAAAATTCCTAAAATCATTCATGAATTAGGGGAAAAAATCTCAGGATTTATTGACTAATTTTCCTATTTTTAATGGATTAAAACTAAACTAGTATGAGATGAACAAAAATAAGAAAAAGAAAAGAAAATAGAAAGGAGCGTGTGGTGAATAGAAATTCTGGCCAGTACAAATCCTGGGTTGGGCCCAGAGGGGGGTGTGAACATCAATTCATATCACTAAGCCCAACGCTCTGAATTCCTCATGGTTCAATTCAGAAATTAAAATGAAGGAAAAAGTGCATGTGCCAGGGTTCGAACTCGTCCTTCCTTGGTGTACGTAGCGAAGACTCAAAAGCCTGAATTACTCACTAATCCAAAATGGGGCGTTTTGAGGTGGGGTTATGTGGCAAGCTTCTGAACACACGATGGGATGACTAGTCAATGAATCCAAACGTCCATGTGATGCCAACACATTAATGAAAACGGTGGCGTTTTGTGCAATCAATAGTCAACAACTAAAATTCAATCGTGGTCGTGCATGATGGTTACTAGGTCAAGCTTCAGACAAGATCTAATGGTCCACAACTTTCTTCTCCGTTTAAAGCTCAGTTTGGGGGGAAAACACAGACGGTGGCCAAGACGGTGGCGCCACCGTCTTCTCCGACGAAGCAACTTACACAGGTCATCAAAAATTAACAAACCATACATCATTTCACTCAAAATCTCATGCTGATCACGAATCTGGTCTCAGAATTTTCTAATTCCCTCTGGATTTTCAAACCCGAAGACAAATCTAAAATATGCATCCATCTTGAATCTCATTCAAACCTCAATTAAATGCACAGATGTAATCCTCATCTTATGGTGATCAGTCTACACTATCCAAACTTGATTAACAGTCCAAGAATTGCTTGATTCGAGCCTCAACAGAAATTGATCATCAACCTATTTTGTCTCTAATTCACCAGTTTTTGATCCTAAATCCAACTACATATCACTAGGACCCTAACCACCTATAGAATGCTAACTATCTCTACGTAAATTAAGCACAAAAGTGAAATGTACCAACCTGTGTTCAAGCTTGTAACAGAAGCAGTTCTTGCACTCTTCAGCCTTCAAGAAAGTGCAGATACACTCCAAATCACTTGATGAACACAATGAAACCTTCAATTGATCTTGATTTGCCCTTGAACTCAGAATCTGATTCTCACTTGCACCTCTGAAATTCCAACTTTACTCTCTGCTTCAGGCTTCAAACTTCACCAAAAAATGAACTGAATGCACTCATAGACTTATATAGGATGTAACTGAATGATCTAGATCCTTCTCAAAGGTTCAGAATGAGAAATTCAAATTTCAAATTCTTTTCAAAATCTCATTCATGGCAGTTACGATATCTCCTCTATTTCTCCTTCAGGAAGCTCTCATTGCACTCATTGTGAGTTACTGAACTTGAATGGTGGGGATTCATCCCTTGTTTTCATCTTAGGGCTTTGATTTGAGATGTATCTTCCTTTTGAAGTAACAAAGCAAAAGGCCATGAAAATGAGCTCAAACCTAAATTCTAATGATGTCATTGTTTCCAAAATGCAATTTCCATCCAAAAAATGCTATTACTTTGCCTTATTTGCACACATAACATTTATTTTGAATTTTTGATCTTTAATGCCTTTTAATTCTTCCTTTTTCAAAATTCCTTGAATCAAGTCTCTCCTTGAGCCATTTCAATGCCTCCTTGATACATGGTTCAAGTTAAAACCCCATTTTGAGCAACTTTCAAGTTGAACAAAACTTCATTTGAGATGTCTAAGTTGGTGAAAGTGACCCATAACCAAAAATGACCCATAATCACAACTTCCCAAAATACCCTTGACTTGTCAAAGCCATAACTTGAGTTCTACAAATCCAATCATGTACTTCTAGTACTCTATGGAAAGCTAAGAGAATAAGGAACAAAATTCATGTTGACCAAAAGTTTATAGGAATCATCCTTCTAGGGCAAAAGTGTCATGCAAGTTGGGTAACTTTCAAGCTCCAAATTCACATGCCTCAGATGACTTGTAACTTGTCTGACTCATAACTTGAGTTCTAAAAACCCTATTGTTGCAACCCAAAATTTGCCCAACTTTTCTTTACTTAGCTTATGTTTCATTTCATTCACATTAGCATTATCAGTTGCATTTCATTGACATGTATGCAGGAGATCAAGAGGTAGGAGTACCAATCAAGAACTTTGAAGCTAGCTAAGAAGCCTATTCAAGTATCCAAGGGTTGATATCCTTGTCAGAGAAGTTAGAAGATCCTCAGAGAGAGTGGTTGAAACCAAGAGTTATGTGCCTCCTAACTTGAGAGTTGTGGCAGCTCCTCAGATGATTCTGAAGCCAAGAATGTGAACTTGAAGCCTTGAGAGGGCTTATGAGATGTCTTGAAAGCCATCATGAAGCCTAGAGCAAGAATAAGAAGCCTCAGCCATGAGTGGTGCAGTTAGGGTTTGACTGGGTCAACCCTAGGTCAACTGATGATTTGAGGAAGGTTGAGACCTAATCCAAGAGCCATGTGATCATGTATTGATGCATTGAGATGTTATAAGGATGATTCCAAGGTCAACTCATCATGATTGAAGAGTTTGAGAAGTTTCAAGCTAGGGTTTCTAAGGCTTGACAGTGTAAAATCCCCTAATTTGACCCCTATCTTCAAGGCAGTTTAGCTCAAGATTTGACTGTCATCTCATCTTTCCCCCAACATGAATGTTGTATAGCTTGCTCTTAGCTTTAATATGAGTACTAGAAGTCCTTGATAGGATTTGTAGAGCTCAAGTTATGACTTTGACAAGTTACAGGTCATCTGAGGTATGTGAATCTGGGGCCTTGAAAGTCACCCAACTTGCATCAAACGTTTTCCATAGAAGGATGATTCCTATGAACCCTTGGTCAACATGAATGTTGTTCCTTATCTTCTTAGCTTTCTATAGAGTACTAGAAGTCCTTGATAGGATTTGTAGAACTCAACTTATGGCTTTGACAAGTCAAGGGCATTTTGGTCATTTGGAGATTATAGGTCATTTCAAGCATAAGGCCATAACTCCTATTTCCAAGCTTCAAATGGAAAAATGTTCAACATCAAACTTGATTAAAATGATTTTTTAAGGCTATTAAGGAGGTCATGAGATGTTGAAAAGGCTTGTAGCTCAAAGTGGTAAAAATGACCTAAAATGAAGGCATAAGTTAAATAAGTCAAAGTTGGAAATTGAAATTTTCAAGCTACACATCCAAACCATGGCATGTAATATATCATTTTGACTCTAAAAAACATTTTAGAAACAATGGTTTAGCCACATTTTTTATTTGAGGTCTAAATCATGGACTTGCTTTGGAAAATAGTTACTTGCATATTAAGCAACATTTGCAAAACATAGAATTGAGGCATGGGCAAGGAAGTTGGCCAGCTAAACTATTCCAAAATGTCACTAGGGGAGATTTTGAAAGAGAATAGGATGGTTTTCAAGCTGCAAACAGAATTGAGCATGGCATGATAAGTGATTCAAAAACTCATGACATGAGAATCTCAAATTCTCATTGGATGCTTCCAGAAAGTTCTGGATGGTTCAGAACCATCCTATATATATTGATTAGAAGCTGCTCAGATGCAAGGTTGGTGAGAGTTGAGAGAGGAGAGTGAGATTGCCATTTCATTTCTTCCATTGCAAGTAAAAACCAATTTCCATATTCTGCATCAATTCCATTGTTTCTTTCAATCCTAACACCTTCCATTGATCATACTGAGTGTGTGCATACAAATTTGGGAGCAAGATCATGAAGGTTTGAAGAGTTGGCATTTGGATTTGGCAAGAAGCAAGTCACCATCGGATTTTGAATTGCAAGCTTCTTGGATCGAATCTTTTGCAAACAGAAGCATTAATATCAATCAAGGAATGATTCTGGAAGGTTTGAGGTGCTGAAGTGGAGTCTTACTACCACTGATATTCAGAAATTTCCAGGTTTGCAACTTTTGATCCACACCTTAATTTAGGCATTGTTAAGTTAGTTTGTTAGTATAGAACGGTTAGAAACAAGTAGGAGATGGATTCTGGAGATTTTGAGATTATTTGGAGAGGATCAAGATGATGGCACCATTTCTTTATTGATCAAGAACATGAGGTATAGTGAGGCATAACATGAGTTCTATAGCAAGTTTTAATCAGGGTAATATGGTGAGTATGCTGGTATAATCATATTCAAGAATAGTCAGAATTGAAACTTGAGCATAATTTGGATTCACTATCGGGTTTAGAGATTGAGGATGATTCTTTGAATTCTAAGACTATGGTTATGATCAGTATGGAATTTAGAGTAGATTAGTGTTTTAAAAGATGAATTTTGAGTGATATTTGAGGTTCTGCGAATGGAGGGAGGTGATACTATGAAACTCTGTTTCCATGGATTCTTGCTTCCAAAACCCTGGCTGAAGGTAGGTGATGACTCAATGGCCGTTAGATTGCAGTAAGACTCGTTGACTGGGATCAGATCCAAAGGCCACGTTTGATTTGAGCATTGTGAGAGGGAAAGTCTGAAAACGATGAAACGTAGCATTTCATTAAAAGGAAGCTTTGGGCTTTAGTTGCTAGACCGCTAGTCACACCCCCATCCACGGCCCAGTCATGATTTGAACTAATTTTCTCTACTTTCTGCACCGTGTTTATTTCTTTTTTCTTTATATTTTTGTTATTTGTTTTCTGAGTTAAATATGGGCCTAGCGCGTTTACTGATGACACCCCCATTTGGAGCCCATCTGGTCAATGCACTGCATCTCCTTGCTATCTGCACCGCATCTTTCACATTTTATTTTCTTTTTCTTTATTTTTCTTTAAACTTTAGAAAATCATATTAAATAGAAAAATAATGATTTTGGCATGGGGATTTTTCCTCCTATTTCAAATTTATGTCTAGAAAATTATAAAATAAAAACATTTGCATTTCATGCATTTTTAATATTTTTTGTATATTTTCTATTTTAATAGCATTTTAATTCATTTTATGTTGATACATAGTTTTGTTGAATTTTGTTTAGCTAGTTCCCTTTATATTTTTGCACCATTATTTTTAGGATAGTTAGATTAGGACTTTAGCTCCCCTCTGGATTTATTCCATAATTTTGTGATTAGTTTTTGATTATTTTTGATTAGATGACTTTAGGTTGTGTAGATTTAGGTCAATCCTTAACATAGGTCCACAATAACACTAGAATTTTGGGTTTTTAGGTCAAGTTAGATATTGGGACATATAGGGTATTAAGGGTAGTTATATAGGATCCCCTAGAAATTATATTAGATTTTAATATAATAGTATACTATTTTTAATTGGTTTTTGTAATTGATTGTTGTTTGTGTTGCCCTTGTGGGCTTGTATTTTGTTTTGCTTTGCTTTGTGGGCTTTTGCTCTGCTTGGTGGGCTTGGTCTTGCTTTGTGGAGCATGGAGGAGCAAAGTGGAAGACTTGAAGATTGAAGAAGGAGCTTGAGAGCTTGAAGACTTGTTTGTTTTGTTGTTGTTTTAGGGTTAGGAATTAAGTAGAGCTTAGACTTAGTTAATTTCTTTCTTAAACATGGATGGCATCTTTCACCTCCATTCTTCCCCATGATTCAAGGTCCTTCCATGGTATTCACCTCCCTCCTTTGGAGGGATAAGTGATTGTACCTAGGAAGTAGAACCTTTGAGGGAACCATTCTTCTGATGTTAAAACCTTATAGGCCTCCTTTGGTGGTCAATAAGCAGTTTAATGTCCTAGCTTATCCAGTTAAGTGATTTCTTCTGGTTTGAGTATCTTGAAGATGTTGGGCTTGAGTGTGAAGATGAAGACTTCATTGAAGAGTATGGAAGAGGATGATTCCCTGAGCATTGCCATTGCAGCTGAGGCTTGAAGAGCAAGAAGAAACAAGTTGATACTTGAAGACCGAATGAAGATCCAGTAAAGACTGAATGAAGAGCTGAGGCTTAAAGACTGAAGGATGAAGTTGACATTTCCAGATGATTGAGGACTACTCTGAGAAGCTGAAGCTTGTAGGAAGAGAAGACCAAGTTGAGACTAGTAAAATAAGAGAGCTGAAGCTTGAGGACTGAGTTGATACTTATGAAGAGGATTCAATTGAGATTGAGTGTAGAGCTGAGGCTTGAAGAACAGAGGATGAGTTGATACTTACTTTGAAGCTTGGAGATCCTGAAGGAATCAAGTTGATACTTGTGGTTAAGAGTGAAGCCTGAAGGTGGAATTGACTAAGGAGCTGAAGCTTGAAGAAGAAGATTAGGTTGAAACTTATGTTGAAGGGTTGAAACCTGGAGAAGCAAATTGATATTTGTCATGAAAGATGATAGTCCTGAAGGGTGATGGAGGTCTGAAGACTGAATTGCTGTCAGAAGAGCTGAGGCTTGGAGTTGGAAGAAGGAGTTGTTGATCTGCTTTCTCTCTTGTTTGTTTTCTTTTCTGTGCTGATGTGCCTTGTTTGACTTGCTTGATGCATTAGAATAAGTCCATATCTAGACTGACTTTAATCTAGGAGCATGATTGCACTAGAGGTTGAGTTGCTCCCTCTGCTTGTATTGTTACTGTATGGCTTTGCTTGCGGGTATTTGGTAGAGCTCTGCTCCCTTGCCCATGTGGTTTCTGTTTGCTTGATAGCATGTTATTTCTTCTGTATGATTGCAGTTTATTGTATTTTGCTTGATAGCATTGTCGCTACTGCGAAAATCGGCGCCGGCTGAACAGAAGAGTCGCCACCATGCGTTATTTATCCCACGGGAGGGAAAGGAAACGCTCAGAGTAAACCTCGCATAACACGGGAAAGGTATGGTCGTCGCAACCAAAACCTGGATTCGGGAGTCGGTTACGCAAGGGGAAGGTATTAGCACCCCTCACGTCCGTCGTACTCGACGGGATCCACGCTTGTTCTCGGGTATGGATTGTTATTCTATCTACTCTACAGGTCTGGGGTTAAAAATAAAATAAAGTGACTCGGCAAAGTATCGCACTTTATGCCTACGTATTCCCGTCTGGAACGAGAAATCAGAGTCAACGTAGTTCGCCTACCTACGGGAAAGGAGGGGAAGGTTGCTCGCTAGGATATCGCATCCTATGCCTACGTACTTTCATACATCATGAAAGATCAGAGCAAACGTAGTTCGGGCCACGTACGACACAAGCTTGTCTTGGTTGATTTTATTCCTTCTGAAAAAGGTTTTTTTGATTAGCAGTCCCGGCGGACAAAAATGACGTCTTGATGAGTTCACGTTCTTTTACGAAAGAAGTGTCTTTTATTGTGTTTGAAATCTTTATGGTATTTTTCTGTTTGTTTTGAGGAAGAAGAGATAGAACTCTAACCTATGGTTGCGAAGGGAAACAAACTAACCTAATGTTATCATGCGTGGGTTAAGACCTAGAGTCTATCATGCTCCTCTCTTGCACAGAGAGAAACAGAGATCCTAAGGGAATAGACGGAAACAGAAACAATAACAGATATATACAGTAAAACAGTAAAATGCATGAATGCAACAATACAAGCGAGGCAAGGGAGTCCCACTCAACCTCGAACCTGGAAAACAATAGGCAAAAGTGAACAGGCTTCACCTTCAACCCAACAGGGTAAGCAGCAAACAATACAGTCAGGAAAACCAGTCAATACATCAGAAATGAAATACAGCAAAATAAGCAGCCACAGCAGCTCTACATCAATATCCATCTTCAAGTCATCTCCAATCAATTACAGGCTTCAGTCAGCAGTATTCTCTATCTTCACAGTCTTCAAGCAAGGGCTTGGGCATCAATCTTCAGTCTACAATAGCTTTTCTTCAGGTCCTATCCTCCAAGATGAGGGATCAATCACCAGAGTGAATTGGGTGTTAAGCAATTAGTTGACTACCAATGGTGGCAAACCAACTGCTACTAACACATAAGACATTTTCTCTCAAGAGTTCTATCCCTTAGACAGTAGCACCAAGCCTTCTAAAGGAAGGGGGTGAATGTCTCAGAGAGACTCTGTATCACAGAGAAGAATGGCTGCAGATTTCTAATCTAGAGCTCTGCCTAGCTCCTAAACCCTAATCTCCACAACAGCTGCTAGCAAGAAACTCCTCTTCAATTCTGGAAATTGTCCTTCAGGCTCTGGATCTCCACTGGCTTCATCATCTTCAGTCTTCCTCTCTCCCAAATCCCCAAACAAATCCCAACACCCAAACAAGCAAGCAATCATCCCTAGAGGGCACACCACACCAGTCAATCAGATATACAGTAGATTAATAGCAGTAGGGGAATCCTGACTTTTCTAAGGGGATCTAATAACTACCCATAGCCCCTATAGTCCCATAGCTAAACTATTTAATCCCTAAGTCCTAAGGGAAATGAACTACTTCTCCTAAGTTGTCACTTAAAACCCTAATCTGTTCATGTTGTTTACCCCTAAACTAAACACCTAAAACTAACTCCTAAAAATATGAATTAAATTGTATTTACAAGTTGAATATCTAAACTAAACAATCTAAAAAGAATGGACAAAAAATATTAAAGCAATTAATAGAACAAAAATTAACAAATTTATGCATGAAATGGAACTATTTAAAATGCTATTTATTTGGAAAATATGGGAAAAATATCAAACAAAAATTAAATGCAGTTTTTATTTTTTTATAATTTTCTAGACTCTTTAAAGAAAATTATGCAAAAAGAATCATCAAAAAATAATGATTTTTCAATTTTATGTGATTTTTAGAAAATGAATGAGAAATATAAAGAAAATAAAAAGAAATATGAAGAAATAAATGGGAGGGGGTGAGAATAGCAGGACTATTAGTTCAAACGATTGGGCTTTCGCGCGCAGGGGGGTGTTAATAGCATCTGAGCCCATTTTCCCCTCCTAAATGAAACGGTGCGTTTCAATAATTGAAATTTCCCACCAATTCTCAGGTTGAATGTGGAGCGTTCGATTCCTGGTCAAGTCAAGCATCCCCCTCAGATCCAAGGGTCCACGCATCGTCTTCTTCCTCCATCCATTTAGGGTTTCAGAAATATACCTCATGCACGAAAATTCCACTCGATCTTTCTCCATGCTCCCTCGATGAAAATGAAAAATTCAAAGCCCTAAAATGATCTACTAAACACAAGGAATTCATGCCTGGTCCTAGTTTTGGCTAACTCTCCTTGTGGATCCCAAACAGAGGGCACGAAAGCTAGGGTTCACCATACTCGTCTGATATCAACTTTGCCAGAACTCAAACCTGATGATCTACAGTTACTCTACATGCTATCCTCATCATTTTATGCCTTATCATATCAATTATAATCCAATACACAACTTGTTCTTGGAGCTTACAGAAATGGTAACCTGCCATGGATCTTCACAAAACTCTCCCTAGATTTCAAGAATCACTCCCCTATGGTCTCTAAACACTCTTATCCTAACCACATGATCTACAACAGCATAAATGAGGAGATTCGAAGAGTTTTGCATACCTTGCAAGTGATGATGGCAGGGGTAATGGTGCTGCAATTCAAGACTTGAAATGGCCTCTAAGTACTCCTCCAATGGTGTGCTTTATACTGTTTGCACTGGTTGTGGCTGAATCTTCTTGAATCACTCTATCCCTCTCTTCATGCAAGTTGGAGTGTACACTTGGATCTCCCTAATCAGCCACGAATTCCCTCCAATTTCTCTTGCCAATTCCTCAATGATAATGGTGGAGGAAGATGATAACAGAAATTGAGATGGTGGATGAAGCTTTAATGAAGTTTGGATAGGAAATGCAAATTGGAGTGAAGAAGAGGAATGGTACAATGTTTGATCAATTCAACCAATTCTTTGATAAAATTCTGGCCTATGAATGATCTAGATGATGATCCAATCAAAAATAGTGAGAATTGATGGAGATTATGGAGAGTTTGTGAAGCTTATGCAAAAATGAGAAAGTGTGAAAACTTGAGGTTTTTGAGCAAATGGCATCACCAACCATGGCATGAAGCTCTTCATATCAATATATACATGAGTTTAGAAACTCCTAGAACCTTGGAGAAGTTTCCCTTGCATTCTTTCCCTTGAATTTGGTTTATGTTTCTTTTATTGCAAGCAACCATGGATAACTCACAAATTATGAACTAAACTCAAAATTCCACTTTAGCCAATGTCTTTAAAATGACCTTTCCATTCAAAATGACCTATAATTTTGCTTCATTTGGCCAAGATATGAAAAATCTCATTTTTAAGGCCATTTTTATTCATTAAATCCAACAATTTTGAAACCTTGTGCTATGAATCTTTCCAATCTCTCATGGTCACTTTTCTAGACTCAAAATGTCATTTGGAACAAGTTTGGTGTTGTAAAGTTTTCCATTTGAAGCTTCCTTGTATGAGTTTTGGGCATAGGTTAAAATGACCTGTAATTCACAAATGACCAAAATACCCTTTGCTTGCCAAGACCATAAGTAGAGTTCCACACATCCTATGAAGGCATACTATACCATTCTAGAAATCTAAGACAATAAGGAACAACTCTTATGTTGACCAGAAATTCATTTGAAATCTCCTTGAGGGGTAAAAATAGCTTGGAAGTCAGGTCACTTTCACAGACAAAGTTTCAGATACCTCAGATGACCTGTAACTTGCAAGGACCATAACTTGAGTTCTATAAATCTCCTTGATGTCTTCCACCACTAAAATTAAAGGTCTTGAGATCCTCTACAAGTTTCATGTTGGCCAAGGATCCATTTGAAGCTTGCACTTTTACTTATCTTGCTTGGAAATTTGACCTAAACTAGGGGATTTTACACAGAAACCCTAATTTAGAAACTCCTCTTCTCCTTGATTTCTCTTGATTTCTTCTTGGCATATCACCATATCTTTATTCTCCATGTCAAATGATGAACCCCACATCTCTTCAATAGCCCTTAATGCCCTTAAATCAATCAATTGACCTAGGGTTGACCTAGGGTTAACCCAGATGAAACCCTAGTTGACTGTCTTCATCCACAACTCTTGTGTCTACTCCAATGACTTGTCTCCTTCTCCAAATGACTTTCTAAGTCCTCCAAGATGTCTAGATACTCCCCCTGCTCAGCCCACCATTTCTTTGTTGATCCTCAGACACCCTCAGTTAGGAGATAGATGAACTGCTTGATCCATTGACTTGATAGCTTCCAAATTCTTTCCTGATGACTTGAATGAGGTTGAATCAGGATAATAACCTCTTGATAGGCCTCTAGAGATAAGAATAATGATTGGTCCCCTGTTAGCTGACTTGCTATGCTTATGCTATGCAGATGAGTAACCTATGTACATGACTCTATATGCAAATGCTAATGATACTGAAACATGAACCAAGTGAATAAGGCTGGGCAAATTTTAGGGTGCAACAAGCATGTTGTTATTTCCTCAGTATGATTATTGTTATTCATTCTGGCTTGAGGTTGAGATGAGCTTGTGGAGGCTGCTGCCGCACACACATTTCCTCCCTCACTTGCATTGCATGCATTTTACTGTATTACTGTTTACTGTTTAAGCTGATGCTTTACCTGTTTCTGTTTATCATTGATATGACCCCTTAAGATACAGTAATCATGAATGATTTCTTTCGTACGTTACGAGCCTTAAGCTATCTGAGAAAGGATTGTTGGAGAGTTTCTTTTCAACAGTCTGAATGTTTAGTATGGCACCCTTTGGGTGACATGCGACGCATTCACTCTCAGGTCATAGTCTCTAGTGCGATTGAAATTGCAAACACAATAAAAAACACTTCTTCCGTAAAAGACAGAAAATAAACTTCAAACCTTTTTGCCCCGTGGGCCCATAATTCAAAGGAAGCTTTTCTGAAGAAAAGAGTGTCATTAAACTTCAGCGCCAACGCAAACAAGCTTTGTCCCTAACTGCTGGAACTGTTGTTTAACCCTACTCGATAAAACAGATGAATCTGAATTCCCGTAATTCGTATTACCCCGAACTACGTAAGCTCTGATCTCTCATACCTGTTGAGAGTACGTAGGCACAATACTGATGTATTGGCGAGCCACCTTCCCCGTAACCCGTAGTTAGTCGAACTACGTTGACTCTGATTTCTCCTTCTCTGATGGGAATACGTAGGCATAAAGCGCGACGCTTTGCCGAGTCATTTTCTTTTCTGTTTAAGCCAGCCTTGATAGGTAGATAGATAAACCAACTCGTCCAGTAAACACAACAAGCGTGGATCCCGTTGAGTACGACGGACGTGAGGGGTGCTAATACCTTCCCCTTGCATAACCGACTCCCGAACCCAGACAATGGTTGCGATGACCTTGTCTTATACCTTTTTCGTCAGGTTTTTCCGATCGTTTCCTTTCCCGTTCCGAGGGATAAATAACGAAAGGTGGCGACTCTTCTGTTTTGCCGGCATCTTATTATCGCGGAAGCGACACCTATCAAGGACTTCTAGTACTCAAATTAAAGCTAAGATCATTCTCTACAATAATCATGCTGGGGTCAAGATAAGATGAAGATCCTATCTTGAGTTAAGTGGCCTTGAAGTCAGGGGTCAAACTAGGGGATTTTACACTGTCAAGTCTTAGAAACCCTAGCCTGAAACTTATTAAACTCTTCAATCAAGATGAGTTAACCTTGGAATCATCCTTAGAACATATAAATGTATCAATCCATGATCACATGGCTCTTGGATTAGGTCTCAATCTTCTCCAAATCATCAGTTGACTTAGGGTTGACCCAGTCAAACCCTAATTGCACCACTCACGGCTGAGTCTTCTTAATCTTGCACAATGACCTGCCTAGGCCTCAAAGTGATTTTTAACACTTCTCATGAGCTCTCTCAAGACCTCAAGTCCATCTTCATGACCTCAGAATCATCTGATGGCTTCCCACAACTCTCAAGTTAAGAGACCTACACACTTGGCTTCAACCACTCTCTCTGAGGGTCTTTTAACTTCTTTGACAAGGACATCAACCCTTGAACAACCTTTTTAACTAGCTTCAAAGTCTTGTGTAGCTCTTGATTGGTAATCATACCTCTTGATCTCCTGCATACATATCAATGAAATGCAAGTGATAATGCTAATGTGAATGAAATGAAACATAAGCTGGGTAGAGAAAATGTTGGGCCAATTTTGGGGTGCAACAATGCTTCCCTAGCAAGCAGGAGCAGAGCGACATACCAGAAGACGCGCCCCTAAAAAAATGAGCAATCGCTCCATCCAAGATGACCCGTTCCAGATGGTGAGCTCGAACTCATCATGCTCGGCGACGACCCCGACAAAAGTGTGAAGATTGGAACTGGGCTCCCCGACCTGGCAGGGAAGCACCTAAAGGCTTTCCTTCGGGAGAATGCCGACCTCTTCGTGTGGAGTGCCTCAGAGATTCCCGGGCTTGACCCCGACATGGCTTGTAACCAGATCTCCATAGATTCGACCGCTAGGACCGTAGTACTACGTAGGTGTAGGTAGTCTCCCGAGAAAGCGGAGGCTGCTGAAAAAGTTGTAAAAGACCTCCTAGAGGAAATTTTTATTTTAGAAGCCCGATACACAACCTGGCTGTTCAACATTATTTTGGTTAAAAAATCTAATGGAAAATGGAGAATGTGCGTTGATTACACCGATCTTAACCGGGCATGTCCCAAAGATGTATATCCATTGCCTAACATCGACAGACTGTTCGACAATTCTATAGGTTTTAAACTACTTTTGTTCATGGATGCCTACTCGGGGTATAACCAAATCCCCATGGCAAAGGCCGACAAACAACACATGACTTTCATGACCGAGTCAGGCAATTATTACTACAATGTAATGCCCTTTGGTCTGAAAACTTCGGTGCAACCTACCAGCGAATGATGAATAAAGTCTTCCAAGACGAGATCGAAGGCACCCTCGAGGTCTACATGGACGACATGATTGTGAAATGATGAGAAGAAGTCGACCATACTACCAATCTCAAAAGGGTTTTCAATACGGCGAGGAGATGCAAAATGAGGTTCAACCCAGAGAAGTACACCTTCCGCGTGCGCGTGGGAAAATTCCTCAGTTTCTACTTAACGAAACGAGGAAGAGAGGGGAACCTCGACAAGTGCAGAGCCTTCTTCGAGTTCCCAACACCGAACTTGAAAAAGTCGATCCAATCCCTCAACGAGATACTCACCTTTCTATCTTGCTTTGTGGCTAAGTCTGCCAGCACGCCCTCCCATTCTTCAAGCTTCTACACAAAAAGGTCACGTTTGATTGAACCTAGGAGTGCGAACAAGCCCTCCTCCACCTCAAACGGATCCTCTCAGAACCCTCAGTGCTATTGCGACCCGAAGACAAGGAGACTCTCTATTTGTACCTCGGCGTTGCGACTGAAGCTGTCAACGTAACCCTCATTCACGAAACACCCGAGGGGTAGAATCATATCTACTTCACCAGTAAAGCCTTGTAGGGCCCCGAGCTCAGGTACTAGAAGATCGAGAAGGTAAATATGGTCGTCATCAACACGAGAAGAAGGCTACGACATTACTTCCTGGCCCACAAGATAGTGGTCAGGACAGATCAACCTATAAAGCAGCTACTCAGACGCCCCGACATGGCAGGCATAATGCTTAGGTGGTCGCTCGAACTCTCCGAGTTCGACATTCAATACGAGAGTAGGAAAGCCCTTAAAGCTCAAGCTCTGGATGATTTCATTGCAGAAGTGACTGCCGTCTTTTCCCCGACGCTGGGAGCCCACAAGTAGACCATCTTCGTCGATGGGGCCTCCAGCTCAACGGGAAGCAGAGCAGGTATCATCTTGGAGAACAAAGAGGGTATCCTAATAGAGGTCTCCCTTGCCCTAGCCTTCTCAATGTCAAACAACCAAGCCGAATACAAGGCCTTCCTCATAAGGCTTCACTTGGTAGAGGACCTGGGCGTGAAGAAGATAAAGATATTTACCGACTCCCAGCTCGTAGCCTCTCAAGTACGGGGAGAATACAAAGTCAAGAACGACAACCTCGTCGAGTACCTTGCCCTGGTCAAAGAGAGGATGAAAAATTCGACTTCGGAGAAGTGATAACATTCCACGAGACAACACTAGGGCAAACATCCTTTCGAAGCTAGCAAGAACGAAGAATAAAGTCAGGAACAAGTCTGTCATCCAAGAAGTGCTTTCTAGACCAAGTATTGAAAAGCCCACTTCGAGCATCAACGTGAACACCATCGGCGACAATAACTGCAGGATGACCCCAGTGTATGCATACCAAGAAGGCGGGTGTGGTCAGACGCCGAGCTTGCTCGTACATTTTGGTCGAGGAAAAATTAAATCGACGAGTATTCTCCATTCCCCTCTTCAAATGCATCGAAGATTCTAAAATCCCTAACATACTCTAAGAGATCCACAAAGGAATCAACGCTCAGTACCTCGGCAGAAGATCCATCGCCTATAAAGCTCTTCAGGAAGGATACTATTAGCCCACCATGCAACAAGACACCAAGGAACACGTCAAAAGGTGCGATAAGTGCCAACGACACGGGGACATGCGCATGTTACCACCCAACGAGCTCAAACTGCTCTTGTCCCCGTGGCCCTTCACTTAGTGGAGGATAGATATTCTCTGACCGTTTACCATATGGTCGTATCAGAATAAATATTTGATAGTCGGTGTCGCTTATTTTACAAAGTGGATCAAGGGTGAATCCCTCGCCAAAATCATGGCGCACAACATACTCCGTTTCTACAAACGAAACGTCCTTTCCTAGTTTGGCATACCCTAAGCAATCTTCACCGACAACAAGACACAATTCACCGACAAGAACTTCCAGGGCTTCGTTACTAAGTTGGGCACGAAGAAACACTTCACATATGTAGAGCATCCGTTAACAAACGGGCAGGCGGAAGCCGCAAACAGAGTGATCCTGCGCGGCTTAAAGCGAAGACTGGGTGAAACCAAAAAGAGGTGGGTGGAGGAGCTACACAACATGGTCTAGGCCTATAGGACAACCCCACACTCGACAATCGGAGAGACCCCATTCCGACTGACCTACGGAACCGAGGCAGTAATTCCCGTGGAAATAAGGGAACCCTCCTGGAGGACCCAATCTCCCCTCGACAAGAGACGAACGACGAGGTCCTAAGGGAGGAGCTCCACCTGGTCGAAGAAATACGATCAGGAACATCCTTCCGCGAAGCCTCGCTCAAGCAAAAAATAACTCTACGGCATGACAACAAAGTCATCAAATGCGAATTCCAGGCAGGCAGCCTAGTCCTACGAAGGAACCAGAAAGACTCGCACGAGGGCAAACTCACCGCAAACTGGGAAGGTCGTTATCGCATCTACGCATGAACAGAAAATGGGGCCTACTACCTCGAAAACCTACACGGGAAGGAACTTGCTCGACCATTGAATGCTGAAAAGCTTAAACAGTATTATAGTTAAACATTTCCTACAATGTACTCGCGTCGCGACCACAGGGGCGCGCTAGGGTATAAGAACAACTCCTAAACTCGAGACAAAAAGACGAGAGCCCGCTCTTGTTGGTGCGAACGAACTCTTGATCCGAAAGGGACACCTCAATCGAGCTCCACCATTGTCGTACCAATTAGACAGGACACCCAACTCATGATAGGAAGTCCACACCATGGAGAAAAGACCTCGATCGAGCTCTTAGCTTCGTTGACAGTCAGAACCTAACTTCAACCACTCAGCCAGTTCCCTGCATGGTTGAGGATCAACTACGTCGAGCAAATGCCCTAATCACTTAGCAAAAATACACAAATACAAAGAAAGCATATATTTAACATACAACAACTCACACATTATACAAATATATCAAATGATAAGGCACCATGCATTAAGACGGGCAAAACCCCTTGTTCAAATATTAAAAATCATAGCCCATGACACGCAGGTCGGGCAAAGTCAAACCAAAGCTGCGACACGCAGGCCGAACTAAATAAGAACTCAAATAGCACGCAGGCCGAACAACTAAAAGAACTAAGCAGTGTCTTACCCTAATTTTTGACCCTAAGATTTTGTTTTGCATCATCTGCATAGCATAACATGCACTTCATCTTGCATAGTGTCCGAAATATCAGTCAGAATAAATTTGTTGGATTTACAAACAAACTGGTCTAAATTTATTTCAAAATCTGACCAAACGCTGTATTTTTTAAATATGTTTATTTTGCCCTGATTATTTTGGTGTGTTCATTTTATTTTTTCGAACACTTTTTTGCCTGACTTTTTATTTCGTTTTTTAATCATTTTTATTTTAATAATCATTTAATTTATTTAGATATTTAATGTAAATTTTTATTTTTATTAATTAATTTTATTTTTAATTTGTTTATTAATATTTTATTTTAAAAAAACATAAAAATATAATTTTTAATTCTTTTGATTCTTGTCTTATTATAAAAAACACAAAAATATGATTTTTAATTCCTTTTATTCTTGTTTTGTCATAAAAAACACAAAAACATGATTTTTAATTCATTTTATTCTTGTCTTATTCTAAAAAACAAAAAAATATTGTGTTAATTGTTATTATCATTCTTGTCTATTTTCTATTCCTATATATATATATATATATATATATATATATATATATATATATATATATATATATATATATATATATATATATATATATATATATATATATATATATATATATATATATATATATATATATATATATATATATATATATATATATATATATATATATATATATATATATATATATATATATATATATATATATATATATATATATATATATATATATATATATATATATATATATATATATATATATATATATATATATATATATATATATATATATATATATATATATATATATATATATATATATATATATATATATATATATATATATATATATATATATATATATATATATATATATATATATATATATATATATATATATATATATATATATGCATTAGAAAAAACAAGTAATCACAAAAAAAAAACACTCATACCTCATCTTCCTCACATCCAAACCGCAAAATTGTTCACAAACCACGACGTGGCATCAAGAGAAAGAGACAGAAAGGGAGAACACTTGCGAGACGAGGAAAGACGCAGGGAGGTCGCCAGTGGGAATAATGCTTGCTGAAGGTTTTGTTCTATCATCTTTTAATCCAAATGAAATGAAGATTAATATGCCCACATGGTTTATTTTAAAGCCTTCTATTTACTTTTATTCTTATTTCATTTCATTTTTTCTATTACTATTTTTTTAATTTTATTTTTTATATATTTTTTATTTTCTTGGGCTTAGGATGACCCATATTTTTTTTGTTGCACTCATTATTCTTACTAATAACAAATGCTATTTTCAAATTTTGAATTTTTGATGATTTAAAATTTGTGATTTAATTTTTATTAAAATTTATGACTGATTATTGACTTAAGTAAGATTATTTTTTGTTTTGAATTGGTGATTAATTTCTTGATTTAAAGTTATAAATCATGGACAAGTATCTGAAGGTAGGGATTGACACGCCTTTGGGTGGTATTTATATATTGTTAGTTTCATGGTTCTATGATATAGAATTGTCCATGATTCTATGATATAGAATCGTCCATGGTTCTATGATTGGCTAAATTTTGGTAAAACATGATCCTGCACTGATGATTAAGCAGGATGTTATAACATCTCCATCAGCTGTGGTGACAGAACTGCTGTGGAGTGTTTTAATGTGAATGTCATGCTGAATGTAGTGACATCCATCACGACATCCATCTGCTGTCATGACAGAACTACTGTCATGTGTGAGAAACAGCAGGAGTAGTGGTGTAGCAGGAGCTGATGACTCATGACATCGCTATTGGTGCAGTAGGAGCTGATGACAGAATTGCGGTCATGGATGCAGAAGGAGCTAGCAGGAGCTGATGACAGAACTGCTGTCATGGATGTCATACTGAATATCATGACATCAATGTCTAGTACAACAGGGGCTGCTGTGTTATATCTCTTGACAGAAATGTTTTGGTCCTGTTGGATATTCCTCATCAGTATGTACAGGCCAAAGAGGTTCATTAGGAACAAAGTGCAGATTTAATTAGTATCTATAAAAAGGATCTTTGAGACTTTTTAGGGAACTATAAAACATTTGTTTCTACTGTCATGAAGAAAATTCTGCAGAAGTGTTCAGCAGGGCAAGCTGGAAAGCAAGTTTAAATGAAGCTGAATGTCATGACCAATGTTATGACATTGATCGTATGACATCAGGCGTGCAGAGTTTTTTTTTTGTTATGATACCTGATATATCTCAGGCTAAATTTCAGGAAACCTGTTATGGCTTCTTAGTTATCTCAGGCGAGATTCTAGTCAGGGCTGGACATAACATGAAGCTGTTGTGACCTAATTGGACAGCACCTTGAATTATGGAAAGTGGTCTAACCAAGTTTAACCTAAAATTTGTTACTTGTGACCAACCCAAGCTCAGTCTACATTGCTATAAAAGGAGGAGCAAAAGCAGAAGAAATTAAGCACTCACATCAGGAAAAACCAGAGTGTAAAATAAAAGTCTAGGGTTTGAGAGTCCCTTGTGTGTAAGTCACCCTTTGTATCTTTTAGAATCCTTCTTATCGCATATTTCTAAATCAAATTCTTGCAATAAAAGAATCCATCGGATAAGCCTTCGCTTTGAATTCGGCTTGGTGAGAAGATACTTAATTGCCGAATGGTCACTGTATACCACAACCTTCGAACCAATAAGATAAGACCTAAACTTCTCTAGAGCATACACTATTGCGAGTAAATCTTTTTCAACTGTTGCTTAATTTACTTGTGTAACACCCCAAACTTAATCGAAATACTTTAATTAAATTATTTAATTGAGAATATTCATGTTTTGGTTGTTTCCGGTGATTATCGGTGTTTTTTGGAATTATTGAGAATTATGCAATTTATGGGTTATTTATTTAATTGATAGTATATAATATTAATTTATTAATATAATTATGAATTAAAATAAATATAAGAGGAATAAGGGTAATTTGGGCAATTGAGAGGAGTAAGTGAGGGTATAATGGAGAAAGCCCAATTGTGTGGCCCAAGTCTAAGTTTGACAAAATAGAATTCTAAAGGTTTAGGATTCATTTTGTTAACCGTGAAAAGAATGGAGGCCAAAGCTCTAAGGAGGGAGAAGTGGAGTCAAAAGCTTCGGAAGATGCCCGGAGATAAGCGTGAAAGCTTTGAATCGGCTAAGGTATGGGGAGTATCGTTGTTCATGATTTTCTATGTATGCCTTTCGATGTGTTTATGGTTGGTTTGGGGGTTTTAGGGGGAATTACGAGGAAAAGGGGATTTTGGCCTTTGTGGCCAAAATCTATCGTTGAGATTTTGACCGTGATAAGATTAGAAGGTTATGAGAACAAGTGATCTATGGCCTTCGTGGCCTAGATCTATCATAGAGGTGGTAACCTAAGGATTCTAAGGGTAAAGATGGGAAATAGTGATCTTTGGCCTTCGTGGCCTAAACCTCAAGTGTAAATCTAACCGTGAATTTAATTGAGGAATTAGGGAAATTGATGATAAGATTCTGAGATTATGGCTTATGGTATGTAACACTAAATATTGACATGAGAAAGGGAACCCTTAGGCCTTTGTGGCCAAAACCTTGGGTTGTGATATGTTTGACCCTGTAGGAATAAGAATGTTCAAATGTGAGTAACTCTGATGCACTCAGAGCAATTGCAAGAAAATAGTGATTTAGGCAGTGCAAATGTTGCCATATTGGTCTAGTAAACCATAGATTTTGTGACGTTATCGCCGTATGACCTTATGAATGATTTAGGGATGTTTTGGGTACATTGGGTAAGTGAATCGTATGAGTATTTGGGCAAGAATCAATTCTGGTTGTAACAGGTTTTGCTGTCATCGCACTGTTCGCCTAGCGAGCATGCCAGCGAAGACTCGCCACAGACTCGCCTAGTGAGCATGCTAGCGAAGACTCGCTACCGACTCGCCTAGCGAGCAAGCCAGCGAACGTAGCAGAGTTCGCGAAAGTTGATCGTGTTGCAGCGACGCCTTGATGTTTGATTCAGGGATTTCTGGGATGGATTACCATGAGTATGGTAGTGAGGAATTATGTGATTAATAGGCGATAGTGTGAGGATTATCGCGAGCATAATTGATGAATTAATATGATATGATATGGGTAGTATTAGGAATTAATATATGATAATATATGGTAATATGGTGGGCTAATATGAGGATGACTATGATGCAAATATGTAATTATTATGATGAATTATATGACGATTTCCATGATGTGTGATGATGATGATTATTATGATGAATTATGTGATAACATGAGATATGTTGATTTATGCGATGATGATGATGATTATTATGATGAATTATGTGATAACATGAGATATGTTAATTTATGCGATGATGATTATTATGATGAATTATGTGATAACATGAGATATGTTGATTTATGTGATGATGATGATTATTATGATGAATTATGTGATAACATGAGATATGACGATTTATGTAATGATGATGACTATGTTGATGAATATGATGAATGATGATGCACCTATGATGTTATTATGAGGATGATTTGTGACGTGTGCATCATGCATTCATGTGCATCCGGACTTCGGTTCAGGACCTCGATTACTTTGGCTTCAATCCCACTGTGCGGATATGAAGTATTATGACGTGCTCCGGTTATCTAGTAGAATCGACCCTATTGATGGGGATCTATGGAGGGTTGATGGCCCTATTTTGATGACTTTGAGAAATGTACGCCCTTTTAGTGGCTTTTTAATGAGATTTATTTATTCACTTTGATTTCTGTATTATTTTGCCTTAATATTTTTGGGGTAGAAAAAGGGTGTTACAACTTGCGCTTCATTTAAAAACATACTCGTATAATGTATGGCATGAAATTTTTTGGTCTTTCTTTGGCCAAGCACCACACCAACCGCACAATCACTTGCATCACACATTAATTTAAAATTTAGAGTCCAATTCGAAGCTATGATTATGGGTGCGGTGATCAATTTTTATTTCAAAATTTAAAAGCTTTTAAACAATCATCATCAAAGAAAAAAGACTTATCTTTGTTGAGAAAATTGCTCAAAGTTCTTGCTATTTTTGAGAAGTCTTTGATGAATCTCTAATAAAATCCCACGTGACCAAGGAAACTACGGATTCTCTTCACATTTGTTGGTGGTGGCAACTTCTCTATCACTTCAATCTTCGCTTGGTCAACTTCAAGGCCTTTGGAGGAGACTTTGTGGCCTAGCACGATTCCTTTCGTAACCATGAAATTGCACTCTTCCCAATTAAGAACAAGATTAGTTTCCACACACCTCTCTAAAACAATTTCCAAAATTTTCAAGCATAGTTCAAAAGAAGCCCCGAAAACGGAGAAGTCATCCATGAAAACTTCCATGGTCTTCTCAATAAGATCATAAAATATGGCTTGCACGCACTGTTGAAAAGTGGCTGGTACGTTGTACAAACCAAAAGGCATCTTTCTATATGAAAAAACCCCAAAAGGACAAGTAAATTCCGTTTTCTCATGGTCCTCTAGATTAACCGTAATTTGTTTATACCCAGAATACCCATCTAAAAAACAATATAACTCTTGACCTGATAACCTTTCATGCATTTGATCCATAAAAGGTAACGGAAAGTGATCTTTTCGTGTTGCTTGGCTAAGCCTCCGGTAATCAGTGCACATCCGCCAACCTGTTACGGTTCTTGTCTGAATCAATTCATTCTTTTCATTTCTTATCATGGACATACCTCCTTTATTTGGAACAACTTGTACTGGACTCACCCATGTACTATCGAAAATCGGATAAATCATCCCGACATCCAATAGTTTCACTACTTCCTTCCTCACAACCTCTTTCATTATAGGATTCAAGCGGCGTTGAGGTTGAGCAACCGGCTTGAAATCCTCTTCCATAAATATTTTTTGGATGCAATAAGCCGGACTAACCCCCTTCAAATCAGAGAGAACCCAACCTTTAAATCTTTGATTTTTCTTCAAATTTTGAATTAAACGGTGCTCCTCTTTTTTGGACAAAATGTTACTAATGATAACCAGTTTGTTACAACCATCATCAAGGAATGCATATTTCAAATGGGGAGGCAACATCTTCAATTCAAGTTGAGATTTTTCATCATTCACATCTTTTTTCAACATTTCCACTTCATTTTCCCAAGGTTGCGATTCTTCCAAAATTTCAAGTTCGTTCAAGCATTTTTCAAGTTCCTTCTCTTCTTCTTCTATAAGAACTTCAAATGCCTCACCAAGAGTTTTTTCAAAGGGATTTGACATGTGGACTTGTCTTGTTACTTCCATTATATCCTCTTCCATTGCATCAATTCAAAAACTATCATGCGTGTCTTTGGAGTGCTTCATTGCTTCGAAAAGATTAAAAGAGACTTCCTCATCTTGAACTCTCACATTCATTAGACCATCATCGATATCAATCATCATTCTAGCCGTCTTCATAAAAGGTCTCCCAAGAATCAGTGGAGCATCATGGTGTTCTTCCATGTCAATAATAACAAAATCAACTGGAAAAAAGAATTTATCCACCTTGACTAAGACATCTTGGGCTACTCCTTGAGAATGAGTTGTAGAATTATCGGCTAGTTACAATGTCATTTCTGTTGTTTTCATCTCAATTCTTCCAACCTCTTAACAATAGATAACATAATCAAATTGATGCTTGAGCCTAATTCAATCAAGCCTTTACCCACATAAACATCACCAATGGTAACCGGCAAAGTAACTCGAACCAGATCACTTTCTTTGATCGGTAGAGTTCTCTGAATGATTGCATTACAACTCGCATCGAGTGTAATTGTTTCTTGGTCCATAAATCTCATCTTCTTGGTAAAGATATATTTCATAAACTTTGAATATTTAGGCATTTTCTCAAGAGCCTCGGAAAATGGAATATTAATTTGCAATTGACAAAATATACCCATGAACCAAGCATAATGTCTAGCATTGTCTTTCTTGGTTGTAGCATGAGGATAAGACAAGTTTTAATTTGGAATTTGGATCACTTTCTCCTTTCCTCTCTTGATTTTTTTCTTTTTATCCTCTACATCTTCTTTCTCATGGTTCACATTTTCAACTAACTTCTTCTTTTCATTTTCAACTTCTACCTCATCATTCTTTTCAACTTCTACCTCATCATTTTTTTCTTCCACAATCTCATGACTTCTCACATCATTATTTTTCTTATCAGTTTTTTCTCCTCCACCCACCACTCTTCCACTCCTAGTCACAATGGCTTTGCAATATTCTTTGGGATTGGTTTGAGTGTTTGCGAAAAAAGATGACCCCGGTTGTTGATCGGCTAATTGTTTCACAAGTTGCCCAACTTGGCTTTCAGGATTCTTGATTGATGCCCCATTACTCTTTTGGTTGGCCAGTGACATTTTCATGAATTGCTTGAGAGTTCCTTCTAACTTTGAACTTCCACCTTGAGGTTGTGTAGGTTGATAAGTATTTTGACAGTAACCTTGTTGATAACCAGGATTGTTCCCTCGTTGTTTGTAACCTTGATTGTTTCGATAAGGTTGTTGAGTGTTGTTTTGATAAGGTTGTTGTCTTCCTTAATAGCCTTGATTACCCATGAAATTTTCTTCTTTGTTAACTGGAGGACAATAACCGGTGGGATGACTTCCTTTGCGCTGTTCACAAATGGCTATTTGCACATTCTTGCTTGGCAATTCTTGCATCTCGTTTAGTTGTTGTGGAAGCTTTGACATTTGTTGAGTCAACAAATCCACTTGTTAGGATAACAATTTATTCTGAGCAAGAATATCATTGTTAGTCCCTAATTCAAGAATTCCCGATTTCCGTGAGGAGTACCACAGTTGTGATTTCCTTGGTGATCATTCAATGTCATCTTATGAATAATAGCTACGACATCTTCAACACTTTTTTCCATTCACGATCCACCCGCGGTGGCGTCTAACAAAGTTTTTTGAACAGATTGGAGCCCATTTCTGAAGATGTGCACTTGTGTTAGTTCATCAAAACCGTGACCGTTACATTTTTGTAACATGGATTTGAACCTCTCCCATTCTTCATTGAGAGATTCATTTCTGCCTTAAGCGAATACCACAATTGTAGTCTTTGCTTCCATGAATCAATTATATGGAAGAAATCGTCCAAGGAACTTTTGTTTTAACATATTCCAGACCGTCATCACTAAAGTGGATTCATCAAGGTACCATTCCTTTGCCTTCCCGATTAAGGAGTGCATAAATAGTCTCTTAAACAACGATTCTTCGTCAACTTCCGGCGCTCTTATTACACCCGCAATCTCATAGAATTTTGTGAGATGTGTGAACGGATCCTCATGATCCATACCAGTAAAAGGATTTTGGTATAGAAGTGAAAAAATACATGTTTTCATCTCCGAATATCTATCATTTTAGATATTTCATGCAAACTGAGAAGTGTGTCTTGGACTGTTGACACATGGTGTTGAAGCAGGAGGTGGTGGTGGTGGAGCTGCCATGATTGGTGTAAACTAAGTTATTGGTGTAGAACTTTCTCCTCTCTCTCGTCTTTCCTTGGCATGTTGCCTCCTCCGTCTAGTTTTTCTATTCAACTTACACACAGTTCTTTCAATCTCGGGACCGAAAAGAAGTTGATCTGCAGGTAACTTTCCTCACATGAACAGAATCTGCAAAACTTAACCAAACAAATTTGAAGCTCAAGAAAGAGTAACTAAGATAAACAAAGTTTAAAACATATCAACTATTGCAATGCTTGCAATATCAAACAACAATCCCTGGCAACGGCGCCATTTTGTTGAAATTAATAATAGTGTGGGTTTTCGTTATCGTATCCATAGGGATTGTGTGATATTACCGCCATTCTGGGATCGTTTTAAACATAGAACATAAAAAGTGATTGGTTTGATTTCGTAACGCAACAATTTCATAAAAATTATAATCAACTGTAAAAAGTTTTGGTTTTAATTGACTGGTAAAAACATGTCAAAATTAGGGCTCAATAATCCATTTCATACACATTTTCTTAACAAAGCACATGAACTCATTAACAACAAATATAATCACAAATCCTCTCAATATGTTTTATATCTAAAACAAATTGTGATCTTTATCATAATTATCCTTATATAATCTCTCAACTTAACTATCAATATGATAACATCAAAGGTTCAATATTGGTGAATATCAACTCACAAAACTATTTCTAAACTTTGTTTATTGAAAGATGAAAAACTAGGTTAATAGTGGAAACATATTTCTAAATAATGATCCAAGATAAATATATAATCAAAAAAAGGTTTTTCACCATATATTTATCATCAACTTGTTCACATACACATATCAAGAGAAATACATACAAAAGTGAGGATTATCTACCTCTAATCTTGACACAAGGAGAGATTTAGCTACCCATAACCATGGTAGCTTGAGCAACAAGTAAAAAACAAAGCTTTTGGAGAATCAACCTTGAAAGGATCCCTTTAGTACAATCACGTGACAAGAACAATGAAGAGAAGCTGAAAGAAAATATTCGAATTCGCCAAGCAAAATACAGCTTCGCCGGGAGAATTCCTTTCACCACTCCTTCACCAGGAAAATTCCTTTCACCTCTCCTTCTCCAGGAGAATCATCCAGCGAACCAATTCCAGTAGCTATTGCAATTTCATTCTTCTTTTGCCTGGTCCTTCGCCGGGCGAAACTACCTTCTCGCTTCTCCTTCGCCAGGCGAAGGTTTTAAAGTCTTCGACACGCAACTTTCTTCGTTTCTTTGCTTTTTCTTTTGATTTTTGTTGCGCCCTTTTTACAAAGTATGTTGCAAAACTAACAAATATATTAAAAATACAAAATATTTACATTGATGCAATAATCACTTAAAAAATAAGTTGTTTCACAATCAGAAGTATGGAAAAGAGCTTAAAAATGTCGTACATTAATATGAAAACCATTCTAAACTTGACACCTATCACCTCCCTGTGCTCATCTAGAATAAAAATGTCGTCCTTATTGACGCATTTGGCAGGAATAAAGTCGGAGACAAACTTGACTATATTTTCGTAAGAAAGCCGATCATCGGCATCCAAGTCAGCATGTGTTGCAGTGAAAATTGGATATCAAGCTATTAAGTTAACTCGAATCTTAATTCTTTTACAACCGAACTTTATTCTATCCAAAGGAAAGGTCTAAAGAAAGAAAAACCTTTTTCGCGATGTAACGACAACGCTTAAGAGATTCGGGGATCGGGGTTGGTTATACCTAGGGAAGGTGTTAGCACTCTAAGCATCTGTAGTACTCTACAGGAACCTTTTGTTTGATTGCTTGCTAAGTTTGTGAATATGAACTGTGGTTTGGGATATGGATTAGGGATAAGTAAAGACCGAGATGGTTTTCTAAGTTTGCTCGCAAAGACATCGCATCTTCTGCCTACGTATCCTAACTAGGATAAAATTAGAGCAATCGTAGTTCACCTCACAAGGGATGAAGAACACTTGATTATGATCAAGGTTCAAAGGGGAACAAACATGACAGTGTTTGTGTGGAGTTTGACAAAACTCCCTATTCTAAGTTATAATATTCAAAAGGGGAAGCAAGAAATCATGACGATGATTCTCACATAGAGTTGACAAACTCTATCCTAGGGTTCTAGTTGAAGAACTCTCCTAGTACAGGTGGGCTTTTTTTAGACTTAAAGCAAAGTCTAATGGTTTCTAAACTAAGGTTGAAATGACTTAATAAAGTCAAGGGAATGGGTGAATGAGTTATCCATAACATAAGGGTTATTGGAAAGATCTTTTCCTTTGGAGAGGGACAGGAGAGGAAACTTGGATGAGAGCTAACAAGCTTCATCACTTGGGGAAAGAAAATTTTGAACAAGACAACAACATAATAAATATGCATTCATGGTGACAACTATTAGGTGAGCATGTGAAATAACAAGAATGAAAATGCATTGGTGACAATCAAAGCAGTTGATTAAGCAGGAAGTGTGACAATCAAGCTTTAGTGTATTTAGCAGATGAAGTAAAATGAACATGGTAACAACCAAAGATGAAGTCCTAGCATGTTATCTAACATTTAAGAACATGAATTCAAACAAGTATCACAAACAATCACAAGTATATCAAAAGAAAAATTCATCTGCATACGCGAAAACAATCACAGAGCGTACATAACTTGCACATAGTCAAAAGAGATGAAAAATTAGGCAAACCTGGAAATAAAAAATATGAAATGAAAGTAGACATCAATATGAACAAAATGAAAAAAGAATGGGTGAAAAATGATTAAAATTGAGAGAGATATGATTTTTTGAAGTTTGGTTAAAAAATGACAAAAATAAATAAAAGGGTTGCCCTCCTCAGGGGTCGAACCCAGGTTCATGGCATGCAAGGCGTGTTTTGGCTAATGTTCTTACCAATGGGGTGGATATACATCCATTGATGAAGCCACCCCTAAAAACATATAGGGCGAATTTTCAAAGCAAGCTGGGCACTTTCAAGGCAAAAACAAGTGAAAATTCCAAAATACGTTTTGATGCGTAACTCCTCCAATACTTGACCAAATGGGATGAAATTTTTATCAATCTTGCCTAGAATCTCATGAGGAGTATGATGGTACAATTAGTTTTCTCAAAAAATGATCACATTTTAAAATTCGAAGGAACATGCAAATGAACACCTTGATATGCATTTTGATTTTCAAAACATGAACCAACTGTTATTAACATCAAGTGAGGGTCTGAACAGGTTACAAATGATATGTTTGATGAATTCCCACAGTTTGTTTAAGAAAAACACAGTTAGAATGAGAAATGGTATGGTAATTGCAAGTGTAAGGTTGAAAATGCATTTTGAGATGAAGATCATATTTCAGCAAGTTCCAAATTCAACAAACCATATACACACATTACAAATACACTGATGAATGACTGTGAGCATAAAGATAGATCCAAAATAGGCTGTAATACAAATTGACATGTGAGTTGCAAAATTAACATATAGATGCATGATGGATATCAGTTCAATTTCAATGTACAGTTTTGGAAAATTAATCACATACATACATCAAGTATAGGTTACTAAGGATGTTCAAACCTAATTTGAAGTTAAAAAACAGACTGTAGCAAGATATGTCTTTCAAAATGCACTTTGGTTATTTGGCAGGGCATGAGAAAACCTAATTCATGGTTCTAAGCATTTTCTGATTGAGCCAACCTTATACACACCATACATACATGTAAACAAATAGGTTCAAGCAAAGAAAGTGGCTTCAAATTGACTGGTATGAAAATTGGTATACCAACTGCATCTTGGTGTTTTTGGAAGGCATGAGAAATTCAGTTTCAATCTTTGTGTGCATTTGATCATTTAACCTATGTGTACACCTCTTATATACATTAACAATCATGTTAAAACATACAAGTGTTTTAAAACAGGTCACAGTTGAAAATGGCATGTGGGCTGCATTTTGAGGTTTAAAAGTATGCATGACAAGGTTCAAAACAGGTTCTAGGCATATTATGACCAAGATAAGCATACATACACATTATATACATATTTTTAAATGACTTCAAACACAGAGACAGGCTGGAACCAGACTGTCATGAGAAATGATACTCTAAATGCAAGTTTGGCAAGTATTGATGCATGAGCATGTTTAATTTCAATTCAAGACAATTTCAGACCAATTCAGTCACATACACACCTCATATTCATGGTATTGAGTGAGTTCAAGCACAAAAATGGTTTCAAAATAGGTTGTGACAAAATATGACCTTCAAACTGCACTTTGGTGTTTTGATGAATACATGAAAAGTTCAAAATCAAGTTTAATGCATATTTAAGTCAAACAAACTACATACACAGCTCATGTACATGTTAGCCAATGATTTTAAACACAAAGATCATCTATAAAGTCAATTGAAATGAAAATGGCATGCTTGATGCAAGTGACATGTTGAAAAGCAAGTTGGAAATACAAAAACAGGTTCTATGTGTTTTCAGGCCAAAGCAACATTTCAGCCAAGTTGTAAACATGCATACCATTGATTCCAAACACACAAACAAGTCCTAAAACCAATAAGAGTGAAAGTGACCTACTGATGGCAACAAAGTGACATTTTGAAGGGCAATAAGAAGTTCAAAACAGGTTTGGAAGCATGTTCATGTAAAGCATTCATTTCACACAAGCTACATATCAACTAAATGAGGCTTTTACATTCCAAAACTAATTAAAAACTAAGAAAATCCAAAACTAGTACGGTGATTCTCATTTTTGTTGAAAATGCATTTTGGGGGCAATGGATCAAATTAGATGCAAGCAACTCATGCTAATCATTCACACACATTACAAATATGGTATTAAAGATGATTGAGCTTACAAGACAAACACATATTAAGTATAGCAATATTTAGACATTTTGATGCAAAAGCAATTCAAAAATTGACAGCAGCAGGGTATTTTTTAGGGATGATGCAATTTCATGATATTGCAATGAATAAAGAAGATTCAATGATGCATACCTCTTGTAGACAGACTTGAATAAGCAAATTAAGCTGAGAAACCCAGAGAACTTCAACCACCTCCTTGCTTTGAGACTTTCCTTTTTTGAAGCAAAATGCAAATGTTGTGACAGTTGGAGAAATAGGATGTACCAATGATTCTCAATGCTTTGGACAGTTGAGAAATGATATATGTGAGGTGTTTGAGTGATTAAAACACCAAGGAAGTATCTAAAACAAGTTTTGGCTGATTTTGTGGCTTTTGGTCAAAGTAACTTGGTATGGAAGTTAACTTTATGAATGGTGAGGTTTTTGAGTGGTCTAAGGTCTTGGACACCTTCTATATCATATTTAGAGATTGAATGTAGAGAAATGATTTTGAATGTAGAGAAATGGTTTTGGCAGCAAATGTACCAAGACAGATTTTTGGTGGTTTTTGACAATTTTGTGATTTTGTGATTTTGGAGTAAGGTGTTAAAGAGCCAAGGCTTGAGCTTTCTCTGGTTTTTAGAATCAATATTGTGTGTAAAATGAAGTGATGAGGGCTCCCTTTTATAGGCACATGAAGAGAGGGGGCAGATTTGGAGATTTCTTCACATGAAAGAAAGGTTTTACACTTTTGGATCAAACCTCCAGAAAGGGGTTTTCTTGGCAGCTAGGTAAGCTTGAAGTCAAGTGTTATTATGAGTTTAATGTGTATAAAGTCAGGCTAGAGATTGTAGGTTGATGGCTATTTGCAGAACTTACTTTCCACCTCTTGCTTGTTAATAATTTTTTAATGCAAGTTGCCCTCCAATTTCAATTCTCTACATAATTCTTCACATTTCAATGCTTCAAAACATCCAAATATCAAAAATAATAAGATTCAAAGGTTGAGAAATGATCCAAGTGACCAAAGGATGAATTTGTGAAAAATCACCAATGTGGGATTCAAGTATGAAAACACCATCTTGCCAAATCCATAACTCTCATCTCACAAATGCTATTGAGATGTTCTAGTACTTTTTAGAAATCCATCAAATAGCTCTAAAACATTCATGTTTTCATGAGTTTCAAATTCCCAAAGGAACTTGGTCAAAAAGTCTCTCAAAGTTGCTAAAAAATGAACTTAAAAGTGAAATTTCTCCAAGTCTTTTTCCCTTCTTGAAATGAATTTGATCATAACTCCAAATCTATGCATTTTCTGATCATGGACCACTTAGGGTCTTTTGTAGGGTTTGTCAAGAGCTTTCAAATGAGCTTTGAACCACTTCATTTGGATGTGTGGTCAAGGAGTTATGGTTTAGCCCCTTTCAAAATCCTAATTTCCCGATTTTTCGATTACTCCTTCATCCTTGATCCAATGGTCATTAAAATTGATAGGCAAGTGCAATATGACATAAGGAACATTTTTGATTCACACTTTGATGTCCAATTCCTTAAATTTGAAGAGTTGACTTTTTGGTCAACCGTACGATCGATCGGTGACTACCGAGTCGTCTGTTGACACTCTGGACCTCCTGAGACTTTGAAACTTCTTAAATAAACTTTATTAAGCTATATGAACTTCATGGATCACAATCCCATCATTAAAACATCTTCCAACATCAAATTCAAACTGACAGTTGACTTTTACTAGTCAAAAATTAGCAGTTCGACTTGCATACACTTCATTGGGGAATGTAATTGGATTGCATATCAAAGTTATGTTACCTTGAGGTTTCGGGGAAGTATGATTTTCCTTGACTCTTTTCCATGAGTTGAATTTTTTTACTTTTGTTAATCTTTTCAAGTTTTATCCAATAATTTGACCCCTATGCTTTCAAAATTATCGTTTGATCAACGAACAATATTTTACATAACAAAGAAAATAAGGGAAATGATAAATTTGTAAAAGAAAGAATGGCTCAAAAACTGATTTTATTCAAGAATGAAATCATGCAAATGACAAAATTCCATAGAAATTTTACAAGTGAAAAAATGGCAAAGTGGACAAAGTTACATTGAACCCCATGACCAACTATCCCTAAAGACTAAAACTCCTCAAAATCCTCGCTTCTGACAAGAGCGGTCGAGATGGTTTCTTTGTAGAATTTTCTGCGGTAGTGACGACTCATCTGATGCAGTGAAATGCCTTTGTCCCTAACTTTTGCCTGGATCGCCCTTTCGGGTTTTCAATCCACCGGGACGCTCATTTTTGCCTAAGCCGCCCTTTCGGGTTTTCAACTTAGCGAGCTTTTATCCTTCTTTTTCTTTTTCTTCTTTTTTTCTTTTTCTTCAACCCTAACTTTTGCATAAGCCGTTCTTTTAAGTTTTCGACTTATCGGGCTCTTTTAGGCGTAATATTTCTGTACTGCATCAGAATTCACTGGATGAGTAATTTGCTCTCCGTCCATGGTAGTGAGAATCAACGAGCCTCCTGAAAATACTATTTTCACAACAAATGGGCCGTCATAATTAGGCATCCATTTTCCTCGTGCATCTTTATGAACTGGTAAAATCTTTTTGAGTACAAGTTCCCCTTCTCGGAATTCTCGGACACGAACTTTCTTGTCAAAAGCCCTCTTGATCATTTTCTAATATAACTGACCATGACACATTGCAGACATACGCTTTTCGTCGATAAGATTCAACTGATCAAACCTTTCTCTCACCCATTCTGCTTCTTCAAGCTTGGTTTCCATTATGACTCTCAAAGAAGGTATCTCGACCTCAATAAGAAGTACCGCATCCATTCCATATACCAAAGAAAAAGGGGTTGCCCCTGTTGAAATGCGGACGGACGTTCTGTACCCATGCAAGGTGAATGGTAGCATCTCATGCCAATCTTTGTAAGTTTTCACCATCTTTTGCAAAATCGTTTTGATGTTTTTATTCGCAGCTTCTACAGCTTCATTCATCTTGGGACGATAAGGAGAGGAATTGTGATGTTCAATTTTGAAGTCATCGCACAACTCTTTCATGATTTTGTTGTTCAAGTTGGTACCATTGTCTGTTATGATTCGGCTCGGAATTCCGTAACGACAGATAATCTCCTTCTTGATAAAACGGGCCACCACTTGTCGAGTAACATTAGTGTAGGATGCGACTTCAACCCACTTTGTGAAATAGTCGATAGCAACCAGAATAAACCGGTGTCCGTTAGAAGCTTTTGGTTCAATTGCCCCAATCATATCGATGCCCCACATAGAGAAAGGCCACGGTGATGACAATACTTTTAGCAATGTCGATGGTACGTGCATCTTGTCCGCATAAATCTTACACTTGTGACACTTCCTGGTATATTGAATACAGTTAGTTTCCAAAGTCAACCAGTAATAACCAGCCCTCAAAATCTTTTTAGACATAGCATATCCATTGGCATGAGTGCCAAATATTCCTTCGTGAACGTCTTGCATTAACAACTCTGCTTCTCGTCTGTCGACACATCTAAGCAGGACCATATCATGATTTCTTTTGTAAAACACATCATTGCTGAGAAAGAATTTGGATGCTAATCGTCTTAGAGTTTTCTTGTCAAGTGATGTAGCATCTGTTGGATACTCTTGTTTTAACAGGTAATTCTTTATGTCATAGAACCATGGCTTATCATCAGTTTCTTCTTCAACCATCTGACAGTAGGCGGGCTCGGTCTTGCGTTTAATTCGAATGAGAGTGGCATCATTGACATCCCTGATTTTCCACATTGAGGCTAACATGGCTAGGGCATCGGCGATGTGATTCTCAGATCTCGGAACATACCTGAAAGTGATTTCATTGAAATATTCCATCATCTTGACGACGTAGGCTCTATAAGAAATCAAATTCTCATGTCTAATTTCCCATTCTCCAGTAACTTGATAAATAACAAAACCTGAATCCCCACTGACTTCAAGAAGTTTGATTTTAAGGTCGATAGCTGCCTCGAGGCCGAGAATGCATGCTTCCTATTCGACGATATTGTTTGTGCAGTCAAAATCCAACCTGGCTGTGAATGGGGTGTAACCCCCTTCCGGATTCATTAAGACGGCGCCTACGCCATGTCCACTGTAGTTGGAGGAACCATCAAACATCATTTTCCACCAAAGACCTTCCCGCGGAATTTCATCAGAACCTGGCTCTTCACAATCCTTCACTAACATAATGTCCTCATCTGGGAAATCAAATTTGAGAGACTCATAATCTTCCACTGGTTGATCTGCAAGATATTCTGATAAAACACAACCCTTGATAGACTTCTGGGCTACATACTGGATGTCGTATTCTGATAGCAACATATGCCAACGGGCGAGCCTTCCAGTCTGAGCAGGCTTTTCAAAAATATACTTTATTGGATCCATTTTTGAAATCAACAAAGTGGTATGACAAATCATGTACTGCCTCAAGCGTCTAGCAGCCCATGCCAAAGCACAACAAGTTTTCTCCAGAAGTGAATACCGGCTTTCACAATCAGTAAACTTCTTACTCAAATAATAGATAGCATGTTCTTTTCGTCCAGACTCATCCTGCTGACCTAACACACAACCCATTGAATTCTCAAGCACTGTCAAATACATGAAGAGAGGTCTTCCCGAAACTGGAGGTATTAAGATCGGAGGCTCTTGTAGGTAACCCTTGATCTTATCAAATGCTTGCTGACAATCTGAATTCCAAACAACTGTCTGGTCCTTGCGTAATAATTTGAAGGTGGGCTCGCAAGTAGGAGTCATATTGGAAATAAATCTGGATATATAGTTCAGTCTTCCAAGAAAACCTCTGACTTTTTTCTCAGTTTGTGGAGCTGGTATATCTTGAATGGCTCGGACTTTATCTGGATCCACCTCAATCCCTCGGTGACTGACAATGAAACCGAGTAACTTTCCAGATCTTACTCCAAAGGTACACTTGGCTGGATTCAGTCTCAACTGATATTTTCTTAGTCTCTTAAATAATTTCAAAAGATGTTCCAAATGGTCCTCCTCGCTTTGAGATTTGGCTATCGTGTCATCAACATATACCTCTATCACCTTGTGCATCATATCATGAAATAAAGTTACCATGGCCCTTTGATAAGTAGCACCTGCGTTCTTCAGACCGAAAGGCATAACTTTGTAACAGTAAGTCCCCCACGGAGTAATGAAAGTTTTTCCCATGTCATCGAGATCCATCTTAATCTGATTGTAACCGGAGAAACCATCCATAAATGAGAAAACTGCAAAACGAGCCGTATTATCCACCAACGTATCGATATGTGGCAAAGGGAAATCATCCTTCGGGTTGGCCTTGTTTAGATCCCTGTAATCCACACACATTCTGACTTTCCCCTCCTTTTTTGGCACAGGTACAATATTGGCTACCCATTCGGGGTATTTGGACACTGCTAAGAAACCGGCGTCAATTTGTTTCTTCACCTCGTCTCGAATCTTGAGAGTCATGTCAGGTCTTGTTCTTCGGAGCTTTTGCTTAACCGGTGGGCATTCTGGTCGAAGAGATAACTTGTGAACCACTATGTCAGTGTCTAGACCCGGCATATCCTGGTATGACCAAGCAAATACATCCACATACTCTTTCAGAAGCATTTCTAGTTGCTGCTTGACTTCTGCTCCTAGAGCCGCCCCAATCTTGACTTTTTTCTTGTCTTCTTCGGTGCCAAGATTAATGACTTCTACCTGTTCTTTGTAGGGTTGAAGCTCTGTGTACTCATGGTGTGCCAATTTTACCAGTTCATCAGGGATTTCGAAATCTTCATCCTCATATTCAACTTGGTATATTGGTGAATCAAAGTCACGAGGGAATGCATAGTCATAGGATTCAATGGGTTTTAGGACATCACCGCATGTTAGAATGGCTTAATTTATTAAAACACACAAAGATAAATGCAGCACACAAAAGAGAAAATTGTTTTGGGTTTTTTAAGATTGCCATTTTTCTTTTAAAATGAAAGCAAAAGCAGTAAAGGAAATAACACAAGGAAATTAACAAAATAGTTCGTTTTTCATTGATTTTCTTGAAAGCTCGGGGCCCTTACAAAACATTCCTATAGCCTGGGCATGGCTATGGAGATTCAAAACAACAACAAGAAAAGAAAGACAAACAAATTAATTTAACTCAGGAAAGACCAAAGGAATCCCAATAGCTTCCCAGTTGCTCAAGGCAGAGTTGCAATGATACACTAACTGTTCAAGGTCTGCATCTTTAAAATCTTCTTCCACAACACTGACTTGGAAACCTCCACTGATGAATACTTCTTGTATAGTCTTTGGGCGTCCCTTGTCATGTGTCGGTGCTTCATCATGAGTTGGTTTGTAACCCAACCCTTGGCGATCCATTTTTGTCTTTACTTTGATAACCTCTCCCCAACCTGCAGGAGTGCCTTCTTCTAGTGTAGACTTGATGCTCCGAGCGGATGCAAAAGACATACCACTCTTAGCCACTGTTTCTTCCAACATCACTGCATTAGCTATCTCGAGTTCCTAAAAGGAAGTTTCTAACGCCCCTCATTTGCTTCAATATACTTGAATGATGACAGATTGCTCACCATTAGGTCCTCTTCACCGTGTACAATCACTAACTTATCATTCACAACAAATTTCATTCTCTGATGTAAGGTGGAAGTCACTGCCCCAGCCGTATGAATCCACGGTCGTCCCAACAAACAACTATAAGCTGGGTTAATGTCCATGACCTGGAATGTAATATCGAACACATGAGGTCCGATCATGATTGGCAATTCTACCTCTCCTACAACCGTTCTTCTTGAACCGTCAAAAGCTTTTACAATCAAAGACGTCGGTCTCATTTTCGCCTCTGCGTACGCTAACCTTGCGAGTGACCTTATAGGAAATACATTCAATGAGGATCCAGTATCGACTAAAACTCGTGCCATTGTGTCTTCTTGGAATCTGACAGATATGTGCAATGCACGGTTGTGATTACGTCCTTCTTTTGGCAACTCTACATCACTAAAACTCAGGGTGTTACATGCTGTAATGTTGGCTATTACTGAATCAAATTGTCCAAGAGTTATGTCTTTTGTCACATGTGCCTGCCTCAATAATTTTTGCAGAGCTTCTCTGTGAGCTGGAGAGTTCATTAAGAGAGACAAGATCGATATCTTTGATGGGGTTTGGTGAAGCTGATCAATAACCCTATAATCACTTTTCCGAATAATCCTTAAGAATTCCTCGTCGTCTCCTTCAGTACTTCGTACCTCTTTTTCTCTTGTCGCAGCAGGGGTAACCTCTTTCGGAGCGGCTACTGTCATCTTTGGTTGATAGATTCTACCACTACGGGTCATTTTGCTTGTTCCTGCAATGTTTGTTACGTCTACTTGGTCGTCTTTTACTGTCTCTTTCTGACTAACCTTCCTAGACCCTCGGTTTATCACAGTCATGCCATACTTCCAGGGAATGGCCATTGTGCTTTCAAAAGGAAATGGTCTTGGTTTCTGAATAATAACCGGTTGAGGTGGATTGATAGCCGACTTGTTGAAAACAGGCTTCATACTTTTGTTGGTCATTTTGAACACCGGAACTTTCTCACCTTTCTTTGGTAAATTAAAAACAGGCTCAATTACCAAAACTTCTTCTTTCCTCATCTTGTTATATACATGCAATACTCCTTCATCAATTAATCTTTGGATATCTCCTCGTACCATGTCACACTCTCTAGAATCACTAGAACACTCTTTACAATCATTATGGGTATCCTCTATTAATCCTGCATTCAGTAATTTCTCGTGAAGTAACCTCAACGGGCTTTTGATCTCTGACACACTTCAGACCATCCTTTCATCTGAAACTTCTTCTACCGCATTAACCCCTCCATGATTTGGCAATGGATTACTTTTAACATTTGGGGGTACATCATCAAAAGACAAGATCTTCTTTTCCATCAACTCCCTGACAAGATGTTTTAAAGCAAGACACCCTTCTAAATCATGACCGGCAGCGCCTTCGTGAAAGGCACAATGAGCATTTGGATTATAGTGAGGAGATGTAGTGTCTAGATTTAACGATCATGTTGTTACCAATCCCTGCTGCACTAAGGAGGGGTACAACTCTATGTAAGTCATCGATATCTAAGGAAGTGGAGGTTTTGTCGTTGGTCTCCGATTCTGGTAGTTCTGTCTGGGTTGTTGAGCTCTCGGCTGATGATGTTGCTGATAGGGTGGAGCGTTGGGCGCTCGTTGATACCCTTGTTGAATTGGCTGATATACAGGTGCTGGCACTGCCTGATAGCTGGGAATAGGATGATTGAAAGCCGGAGTTACAGCTGCCACGTATGGTTGTTGGGCATACTGCAATAGATACATTGGTCGTTGTTGCTAGGATTGCTGAACATAACTCGCTTGAGGCTGCTGAACAAAGCCTTGCTGAGGTTGTTAAACATAACTCTGCGGATACTGTTGGTAAGGTGATCTCCAGGTGTGACTCTTCCTTCCCATGGTCACTGCATTTGTTTCCCCTTCCTTCTTTTTATGAAAATTACTGCTGAGTTTCTTGACATTGTTGTTACCAGAACTGCTGGAACCGCTAGCCACCTTTCCATTCTTCATTCCTAACTCCACTTTCACCCCCACTGCTACTATATCAAAAAAACTTGCGGTTACACTACTGATCATCTTCTCATAAAACTCGGGTCTCACTGTATCGATGAACCAATTTGTCAACTCTTTTTCACTCAAAGAAGGTTCCACCTGAGAGGCGGTTTCCCTCCACCGTTGTGTATACTCTTTGAAATATTTCGAACTCTTCTGTGACATACTCAATAACTTTCTTCTATCAGGAGCTAAATCCATGTTGTACTTGTAATGTTTCACAAAAGCATCAGCCAAATCTTGGAAACTGTGAATACGAGACTGGTCCAAACCCAAATACCATTTAACAGGAGCTCCTTTCAAACTATCTTGGAAACAGTGAATCATTAACTTATCGTCTTCTACATGAGCGGCCATTCTCCGATAATACATAATCAGATGCGTCCGAGGACAAGTAGCTCCAGAATACTGATCAAAATTTGGAACTTTGAATTTCGGCAGAATTACCAATCTAGACACTAAGCACATATCTCTGGCATCAGTACCAAAGATGTCATTTCCTTCCATTGCTCTGACTTTCCTGCCGATAGTCTCTACACTTTCTTTCAACTTATCATGTCGTCCACTCTCTTCTTCATACCCATCAAGACCTTCGTACACTTGTGCAGGATTATGAAAAACAGGGCGCACTTGAATCTGAACAGAAGGTTGAGTGTAAGTAGGAATAGCTTGAGGAACTTCTGCCCCCAGGGGAACTTCTTATTGATTGACTACTGGTGGCGGTACAAAACCAGGAGGTAACCCATATGGTGGAACATTTGCAACAGTGACTGCCGTTGGGATCGGCTCTACAGCTATGCCAGTGATTTCAGAAACAATAGTGGCTTGAGTGTCCAACTTCGCATGAATGACTTGTAGGGCTTCCATGATCTTCCCCATGCCTCCTCGTAGCTCTCCAAGTTCATTATCAATCCTGTCTACATCCAAATTATGTCCTTCCATTCTTAGGCGAGCTTGGGCTCGGGTGTTGTATCAGTGTTGAGGATTCAGTGTGGTTCTTTCTGGGGACAAGACAACGAGATGAGATACAACACAAGAACATGCACATGCGATGCTTATGAATTCAAAATGCAACAATGCAAAATTAATCATTCAAGGAATCCAAAGAAATATTTGCAAAAATTATAACAATGGGGATATAAGCAAATTCAAAGTCTTCATAGATTAAAAGCTGAGATTTTTACAACAACGATTCTGAAACTGAAATACAAGTCTTCAATACAGATACATGATGAAATAAAATGGAAAATAAAAGGATTTTAGGTCTTCTGGTTGCGTGGCCCTTCGTCTTCAGGTTGACTCCTTTTTCCACCTTGACGGATCAACTCTTGAAGCTCTTCTTTTCTTGCATAGCCTTGAAATACTTATCCCTCCAAGCCTTTCCTTCTTTTTCAGCTTTTGCCAAAGCGGCTTTCAATTCTTCTATGAGAGTAGGTTTGGGTGAGTCAGGCTCAAAGCGAGTATAGAACATCTTCAATGCTGCTTCTTTTACCCATGATGAGTAAGATTCTGAAACAGTAGTGTCGTGGTAACCTAAGGCAGTTACCCCCTCGTGTGGACATAACGCCAAGCATACACAACTCAAGCCCTGTAAGCGGGATTCTTCCCCTCTTCAATGTAGAAGCCTTTCAAAAAGTCTGGGTCTGGTTCATCCTCCATTAGGTGTCCCAACTGGCGACGAGCTAAGATAGGATTATAGCTGATGCAACCATTAACGCTGATAAGCGGTACATTCGGGAAATCTCCACAGCTTTGGATCATGGAAATCCCCCCATACATAGGGTCATACCACATAATTTCTGAGTGTTTGATTAACAGCAACTTTTCTGTCCATGAGAGCCCATTTTGCTTATCCCAGAGTGTTGGAATTCTTGGCAAGTGCGAAATAAACCACTTGTGCAAGAGAACGGTGCAACACTCAATCTGTCCAACTCCATAACGGTTCCTACGGTGGATGGAAAAGTACATATCGCCCAACAGGGTAGGTACAAGATTCTTGATTAAGAAAAGGTTGATTGCATTTGCGTCCACAAAATCATTAGCAGTCGGGAACAGGAACAATCCGTAAATTAGTAAAACCAGGATGGCCTCAAATGCTTCAATATTCTTCGACAAGGCATAGCTTTGGGCTTTTTCATATAGGAACATAGCTGGGAATCCATATAACCCTCCCTTAGCAATCATATGAGATCGTACCTCGTCCACATCTAAATACGCGGCCTCTGCAACTGCTCTTTCATTAGGAGTTCCTTCTCTTCCAGAAAACGGTCTAGGAGTGATGCCTACTCTCATTAGGGCGGAATATTCTTCCAAGGTTGGTAGCAACTGATAATCTGGAAAGGTGAAACAGTGATAGGTTGAATCATAGAACTGTACGAGTGCGGATAACATCTTTTCATACACTTGAACTTCTAGCAAAGACAGCATATTCCCATGCTTCTCTCTGAATGCCTCGGGGTCTTCTACTAAACTTCCCAGTTTCTTCAAGTTCTCCAATTTTGGTCTTTGGAATACAAGCTCTAATTTCTTTCCAGAATCCATCCTATAATATCTGCAAAACAATCTTTAGTTCCTTGAATGATTAAATAATGAGAATGCAAATGCAAAAGGTTTCATGGAACTCCGATCAAAACATCATTTCATTTCATTGATTTTCAAATTTTGAATTACAAAATATTCAGTACATTTTACAAAAGTCCTAAATATAAGGCTGACAGTATTCTAAATAAAAGTCCTCTTTTGCTTTGAGCTTCTTGATTTCTTTTTCCATCTGAGTCTTCTCAAGAATGAGTTTGTCCACGACTAGCTTCCATGGAGTTGACTGAGAGTTGGAAGAAGATAAACCTTCCTGTGTCTTCCTCTTCTTACAAGAATTCATTTCTTCATCCCTCATCTAAAGTTGTCTACGTAGTTCATCATTTTCTTCCACGACCACTTGGTATTTGTACCTCCTGGCTACTTCAGTTTGTTGTGATTTCCTCAAAGCAATCTTCAACTTTTCCTCTTCAGACATAAAGATCATTGGGGGTTCCTCCTTCAACACCATGGGTTTCTGCTGAGGATAAGGCATCTTCAGTTGAATAGCTCTCTTTCGGACCCATTGGAGATAAGGCTCGAGAGAGATGCAATTAGGTTTCCCTAAGTCTTCCTTTCCTTTCTTATGCACATGACCCCAAGCTTTTAGGATCTCTTTTCTTAATTATGATTCTCCTTTAAAGAAAATATTCTCCACATGAGCGCTATTAGGTTTGTCCTTCAAAGGGTATCCAAGCTGTCGGCGAGCGAGAACAGGGTTGTAACTGATTCCTCCATTTGTACCAAGAAGAGGTATATTACCAAAACTTCCACAACTGTCAATGATCTTTATCACATCGTAATTACGACTGTACCAATCAATATCAGAGTGAGTAAGAGCCATAACCTTCTGAGACCACCAACCTTCCTTCCAAAAAGCATGAGCCTTAGGTAAGTGAGAAATAAACCACTTGTATAGTAAAGGGACACAGTAGATAATCATTCCTCCCTTATGCAAGTTTCTCAAATGAACAGAATGATAGGCGTCATCTAGTAAAGTAGGCACAGGGTTTTTCTTCAAGAAAATCTTAGTGGCATTGAGATCCACAAAATTATCAAAACTTGGAAACAAGAAGATCCCATAAATGAGCAAGGCGAGGATAGCTTCGAATGCATCCATAATCAAATGATCAGCATAGTATTGTGCTTTCCCAACGAAGAACTCGGCAGTCAAACCAAATACTCCTCCCTTAGTAACCATATTTTTCTGAATATCCACCAATCCCAAACGTGTAGCTTTAGCAATTTCTTCTTCGTTAGGGTCCTTCTCCATGATTGGAAAAGGAGAATCTTCAAGAATAGGCAAACCAATCAAGCAAGAATATTCCTCAAGTGTAGGTACTAGCTGATAATCAGGGAAAGTGAAACAATGATAGAGTGGATCATAAAACTGGAGAAGTGTAGAGAGAAGTCCCAGATCCATCTTCTTCTTTACTTTCAATAATGACAATAAGTTCCCATACCTGCTCTTGAATCCTCCTAGATCTGTTATCAAAGTGCTCAACCTCTCTATGTCATCCAAGTTAGGACTTTTGTAAGTGTACTTCATAGTTTTCTTTTTTCCATTATCCATGATGATCCTAATGTTTACAAACAAGAGATCTGAGTTCCATGAAACTTTTATGATATGATGTTCATGAATGCATGAATGCACAAACACAGGTAAGCACAAATTCATATATACACATGGGTAAACAGATAAAGGTTTTGGTTTGGAGAACATGAGTATGGAGCCAGGGTCTACCCATCCTAAAGGTATGTACTAAGGTTTTCAAAACTGTAGAACAAGGTTCTAAAAGGTTCCCAGAGTCCTCGACCCATCTTTCAGATATTATCGATTTTCCAAATACTTGGTGGTCGATAATATTCTCAAGAGAGTCTTGTCCAAGTGTAGTATCGCGTATCAACTATTTCAGAATTACTTCCTTATAGCCATTGCACTACATCCTAATAAAGCCAAAGTGGGGAAAAGGTAATCTAAAGGTTCTCAGTATCATGGGCTCCCATGTAGAAAGTAGCATTGTTTTCACGAATACTCGATCAACAATACTAACTCTCAGAAGGGCCTCTATTGAGCGAAGGTTTTCTCAAGTCAACTTGGTCAGGAATCAACTCCCTATAAGTCTCCTTGAATATACCACCATCCTATCATAAGTACGCTCAAACACGGGTATAGTGTTGTCTCACCACTCAAAGTTCCCAAGATCCAATAGGGCACATATGTACATATTTACAAGTATTCACAAGTAAGCAGGTAATCAAACAAGATAGGCTAAACCCTCAAAGCAATAAAATGTCCCCAGTGAAGTCGCCATTTCTGTTGCGGTGAAAATTGGATATCAAGCTATTAAGTTAACTCGAATCTTAATTCTTTTACAGCCGAACTTTATTCTATCCAAAGGAAAGGTCTAAAGAAAGAAAAACCTTTTTCGCGATGTAACGACAACGCTTAAGAGATTCGGGGATCGGGGGTTGGTTATACCTAGGGAAGGTGTTAGCACTCTAAGCATCTGTAGTACTCTACAGGAACCTTTTGTTTGATTGCTTGCTAAGTTTGTGAATATGAACTGTGGTTTGGGATATGGATTAGGGATAAGTAAAGACCGAGATGGTTTTCTAAGTTTTCTCGCAAAGACATCGCATCTTCTGCCTACGTATCCTAACTAGGATAGAATTAGAGCAATTGTAGTTCACCTCACAAGGGATGAAGAACACTTGATTATGATCAAGGTTCAAAGGGGAACAAACATGACAGTGTTTGTGTGGAGTTTGACAAAACTCCCTATTCTAAGTTATAATATTCAAAAGGGGAAGCAAGAAATCATGACTATGATTCTCACATAGAGTTGACAAACTCTATCCTAGGGTTCTAGTTGAAGAACTCTCCTAGTACAGGTGGGTTTTTTTTAGACTTAAAGAAAAGTCTAATGGTTTCTAAACTAAGGTTGAAATGACTTAATAAATTCAAGGGAATGGGTGAATGAGTTATCCATACCATAAGGGTTATTGGAAAGATCTTTTCCTTTGGAGAGGGACAGGAGAGGCAACTTGGATGAGAGCTAACAAGCTTCATCACTTGGGGAAAGAAAATTTTGAACAAGACAACAACATAATAAATATGCATTCTTGGTGACAACTATTAGGTGAGCATGTGAAATAACAAGAATGAAAATGCATTGGTGACAATCAAAGTAGTTGATTAAGCAGGAAGTGTGACAATCAAGCTTCAGTGTATTTAGCAGATGAAGTAAAATGAAAATGGTAACAACCAAAGATGAAGTCCTAGCATGTTATCTAACATTTAAGAACATGAATTCAAACAAGTATCACAAACAATCACAAGTATATCAAAAGAAAAATTCATCTGCATACGCGAAAACGATCACAGAGCGTACATACCTTTCACATAGTCAAAAAAGATGAAAAATTAGGCAAACATGGAAATAAAAAATATGAAATGAAAGTAGACATCAATATGAACAAAATGAAAAAAGAATGGGTGAAAAATGATTAAAATTGAGAGAGATATGATTTTTTGAAGTTTGGTTAAAAAATGACAAAAATAAATAAAAGGGTTGCCCTCCTCAGGGGTCGAACCCAGGTTCATGGCATGCAAGGCGTGTTTTGGCTAATGTTCTTACCAATGGGGTGGCTATACATCCATTGATGAAGCCACCCCTAAAAACATATAGGGCGAATTTTCAAAGCAAGCTGGGCACTTTCAAGGCAAAAACAAGTGAAACTTCCAAAATACGTTTTGATGCGTAACTCCTCCAATACTTGACCAAATGGGATGAAATTTTTATCAATCTTGCCTAGAATCTCATGAGGAGTATGATGGTACAATTAGTTTTCTCAAAAAATGATCACATTTTAAAATTCGAAGGAACATGCAAATGAACACCTTGATATGCATTTTGATTTTCAAAACATGAACCAATTGTTATTAACATCAAGTGAGGGTCTGAACAGGTTACAAATGATATGTTTGATGAATTCCCACAGTTTGTTTAAGCAAAACACAGTTAGAATGAGAAATGGTATGGTAATTGTAAGTGTAAGGTTGAAAATGCATTTTGAGATGAAGATCATATTTCAGCAAGTTCCAAATTCAACAAACCATATACACACATTACAAATACACTGATGAATGACTGTGAGCATAAAGATAGATCCAAAATAGGATGTAATACAAATTGACATGTGAGTTGCAAAATTAACATATAGATGCATGATGGATATCAGTTCAATTTCAATGTACAGTTTTAGAAAATTAATCACATACATACATCAAGTGTAGGTTACTAAGGATGTTCAAACCTAATTTGAAGTTAAAAAACAGACTGTAGCAAGATATGTCTTTCAAAATGCACTTTGGTTATTTGGCAGGGCATGAGAAAACCTAATTCATGGTTTTAAGCATTTTCTGATTGAGCCAACCTTATACACACCATACATACATGTAAACAAATAGGTTCAAGCAAAGAAAGTGGCTTCAAATTGACTGGTATGAAAATTGGTATACCAACTGCATCTTGGTATTTTTGGAAGGCATGAGAACTTCAGTTTCAATCTTTGTGTGCATTTGATCATTTAACCTATGTGTACACCTCTTATATACATTAACAATCATGTTAAAACATACAAGTGTTTTCAAAACAGGTCACAGTTGAAAATGGCATGTGGGCTGCATTTTGAGGTTTAAAAGTATACATGACAAGGTTCAAAACAGGTTCTAGGCATATTATGACCAAGATAAGCATACATACACATTATATACATATTTTTAAATGACTTCAAACACAGAGACAGGCTGGAACCAGACTGTCATGAGAAATGATACTCTAAATGCAAGTTTGGCAAGTATTGATGCATGAGCATGTTTAATTTCAATTCAAGACAATTTCAGACCAATGCAGTCACATACACACCTCATATTCATGGTATTGAGTGAGTTCAAGCACAAAAATGGTTTCAAAATAGGTTGTGACAAAATATGACCTTCAAACTGCACTTTGGTGTTTTGATGAATACATGAAAAGTTCAAAATCAAGTTTAATGCATATTTAAGTCAAACAAACTACATACACAGCTCATGTACATGTTAGCCAATGATTTTAAACACAAAGATCATCTATAAAGTCAATTGAAATGAAAATGGCATGCTTGATGCAAGTGACATGTTGAAAAGCAAGTTGGAAATACAAAAACAGGTTCTATGTGTTTTCAGGCCAAAGCAACATTTCAGCCAAGTTGTAAACATGCATACCATTGATTCCAAACACACAAACAAGTCCTAAAACCAATAAGAGTGAAAGTGACCTACTGATGGCAACAAAGTGACATTTTGAAGGGCAATAAGAAGTTCAAAACAGGTTTGGAAGCATGTTCATGTAAAGCATTCATTTCACACAAGCTACATATCAACTAAATGAGGCTTTTACATTCCAAAACTAATCAAAAACTAAGAAAATCCAAAACTAGTACGGTGATTCTCATTTTTGTTGAAAATGCATTTTGGGGGCAATGGATCAAATTAGATGCAAGCAACTCATGCTAATCATTCACACACATTACAAATATGGTATTAAAGATGATTGAGCTTACAAGACAAACACATATTAAGTATAGCAATATTTAGACATTTTGATGCAAAAGCAATTCAAAAATTGACAGCAGCAGGGTATTTTTTAGGGATGATGCAATTTCATGATATTGCAATGAATAAAGAAGATTCAATGATGCATACCTCTTGTAGACAGACTTGAATAAGCAAATTAAGCTGAGAAACCCAGAGAACTTCAACCACCTCCTTGCTTTGAGACTTTCCTTTTTTGAAGCAAAATGCAAATGTTGTGACAGTTGGAGAAATAGGATGTACCAATGATTCTCAATGCTTTGGACAGTTGAGAAATGATATATGTGAGGTGTTTGAGTGATTAAAACACCAAGGAAGTATCTAAAACAAGTTTTGGCTGATTTTGTGGCTTTTGGTCAAAGTAACTTGGTATGGAAGTTAACTTTATGAATGGTGAGGTTTTTGAGTGGTCTAAGGTCTTGGACACCTTCTATATCATATTTAGAGATTGAATGTAGAGAAATGATTTTGAATGTAGAGAAATGGTTTTGGCAGCAAATGTACCAAGACAGATTTTTGGTGGTTTTTGACAATTTTGTGATTTTGTGATTTTGGAGTAAGGTGTTAAAGAGCCAAGGCTTGAGCTTTCTCTGGTTTTTAGAATCAATATTGTGTGTAAAATGAAGTGATGAGGGCTCCCTTTTATAGGCACATGAAGAGAGGGGGCAGATTTGGAGATTTCTTCACATGAAAGAAAGGTTTTACACTTTTGGATCAAACCTCCAGAAAGGGGTTTTCTTGGCAGCTAGGTAAGCTTGAAGTCAAGTGTTATGATGAGTTTAATGTGTATAAAGTCAGGCTAGAGATTGTAGGTTGATGGCTATTTGCAGAACTTACTTTCCACCTCTTGCTTGTTAATAATTTTTTAATGCAAGTTGCCCTCCAATTTCAATTCTCTACATAATTCTTCACATTTCAATGCTTCAAAACGTCCAAATATCAGAAATAATAAGATTCAAAGGTTGAGAAATGATCCAAGTGACCAAAGGATGAATTTGTGAAAAATCACCAATGTGGGATTCAAGTATGAAAACACCATCTTGCCAAATCCATAACTCTCAGCTCACAAATGCTATTGAGATGTTCTAGTACTTTTTAGAAATCCATCAAATAGCTCTAAAACATTCATGTTTTCATGAGTTTCAAATTCCCAAAGGAACTTGGTCAAAAAGTCTCTCAAAGTTGCTAAAAAATGAACTTAAAAGTGAAATTTCTCCAAGTCTTTTTCCCTTCTTGAAATGAATTTGATCATAACTCCAAATCTATGCATTTTCTGATCATGGACCACTTAGGGTCTTTTGTAGGGTTTGTCAAGAGCTTTCAAATGAGCTTTGAACCACTTCATTTGGATGTGTGGTCAAGGAGTTATGGTTTAGCCCCTTTCAAAATCCTAATTTCCCGATTTTTCGATTACTCCTTCATCCTTGATCCAATGGTCATGAAAATTGATAGGCAAGTGCAATATGACATAAGTAACATTTTTTATTCATGCTTTGAAGTCTAATTCCTTAAATTTGAAGAGTTGGCTTTTTGGTCAACTGTACGATCGATCGGTGACTACCGAGTCGTCTGTTGACACTCTGGACCTCCTGAGACTTTGAAACTTCTTGAATAAACTTTATTAAGCTATATGAACTTAATGGATCACAATCCCATCATTAAAACATCTTCCAACATCAAAGTCAAACTGACAGTTGACTTTTACTAGTTAAAAACCCTAATCGGGTGCCCTGAAATACACTGCTCTTGATTCTGGGGTAACAACCTCAAATTGGGTATTCAATTGACATCATATGATACCCTTGATCTTGTTTCATGATTGAATTAGCCTAAAACTTGGATTGATCACAAACCCTGAAGCTTCGATTTAACTGTACAAAACCCTGATTCATCTGTAATTTGACAAAGACAAACTTGCACTGGGTTAAGGTTAGATAATTCATGAGAATGCTCCTAAAATGATAATGAGAATCTAAGGGGTCAAAATTTGGGGTGCAACAACATGCTTGACAATGTAACTGTATGTGCCTTACTTGAAGTGCTCCTCCTCCCACTCGAGGGGAAACTTCGACTCCAACGTCTCCTCTCACTGCCCGTCCTCCTCTTTGACCACGAGGTCATATAAGGATTTGACGGCCACATGTGTCACGGGCTTCACAATCAAGTACATATCCTTAAAAGAACGGGCATAATTCATATATGCTCAAAACAACTTCCTCGGCTGCTTCACGGACACCCAACCGTGTTGGCCTTGGAAGGTTTCCCATTGCAGATGAAAAGTACGAAAGAATAAGGGGAGTGTGGCTCTAATACAAAGGTGTTGGCACATAAGTTTGAATGCTCGTACAAACGCGATCGCGTTGGGGTGGAGCTCTAAGGGTGACAGGTGTAGCCACTGAAACACTCCTTTTTGAAAGTCACTAAAGGGCAAACGAAGACCCGCTTCTCGAAACACGAACTCATACATAGGGAACCTCATCCCCTTGAAATACGAGCAGATGCGGTGCTTCTCTTTAGGCTTATAGACCATCCAATTTAGGGTAGAGCCCACAACGCGGTCCTTGATAGTGGTGAGCACATAAGTATTGTTGACGGCGAAGCGCGATGAGATGCCTAGGGGCTCATGTCCAGCCCAGTCTTCAGGTGTGCAAGCTCGCTCAACTCCAGCTTGCTCTACTAGGGTGTCAGACTCAGATCCATCATCGATTATGATAACACTTGAAGGTGAGAAAAACACTTAGAAGGGGGGGGTGTATAAGAGTTTTAAGAAATATGGAAATAAAAACAACTCAAGATTTTTATCCTGGTTCGTTGAACTCAACTACTCCAGTCCACCTTATCAAAGATGATTTGCCTTTCTCTGCAAGGACTTAATCCACTATTGATCAACTGATTACAATAGAAAGCACTAAGAACAACTGTCTTAGTCTTCTCAAGAACTACTGACCACACCTTGGTCTTCTTAAGGAACTTCTTACAATTTAATGTAAACTAACAAGTGTTTGAATGCTTCTAATAAGCTGTATCACAACTGTGATGTTTACACTTAAGATTAAGTACAACAAAAACTATATGGTTTTATGAGAAATAAAAATGAGTAAGATCTTGAGAGATTTTCTCTTTTATGAATCAAGCGCGTATTTCTTTCTGAGTGATCTAGCAATGAGCAAATGATGAATGGTGAATTAGCAACCTCAAAATGTTGAAGTAGTTCTCCTTTTATAGCTCTTTTTAATGCTTTGAGTGATGTGTAGCTTAATATAATATTTGATTGTATGACTTTTCATTACCAAAGGTATGGGTAGAGATATGCTTTCTGCAGAAAGGTATGGTTGTAGAAGCCTTGGGATTTACAGTTTCTTCAACAAGCTTCCTTTAAGATGAAGTCTTCACAATCTGCACTTTAGAACTTGTAGTAAGCTTAAAAGGTATGAAATCCTTTAAGATGATCAGAGCTTAAGATGAATGATAAGTCCAGAGTCTTGATAGATGATCAGATCTTTAATGTATCAGAGTTTCAGTCTTGATCAGAGTATACATCAGTATGTGCTTTGAGCGTGAATATTAATGATAAGAGTCTGGTTATAAAAGCCTCTGAGTTTGTAGTGAAAGAACTTCAGAGTCTGATAAGATCAGAGCTTTCAGCTTTTGTATACTTCTTTCAGTAACGCTTCAGATCATTCTATAGCTTCTGCTTCAGATCCTTCTGGCAGCGCTTCAGAATCTTCTGATAGTCTTGCATCTGATGTTTCAGATCTTTGCATAGTTTCTTTGTACTTATTTTTCTTCTTTTAAGAGTATTTATTTTTCTACCTGAAACAATAATACTTGAACAAATTTTAGAGTGTATATTTGCTTATTACAAAATTCCATAAAAGTTATCATCAAAACATAGAGATATAAGAAACACCAATCTGTGTTTTAACAATCTCCCCCTTTTTGATGATGACAAAACATAGGGAATTTTGTTCAATGAAAAGAAATAAAATAAATAACTCCCCCTGAGATTAAGAATCTCCCCCTGAAATGAATACTCTAATAGAAGAGAATACTTCCCTTTTTGCTTGAGTATATTTCAGAACCTGGTAGGAATCCTTGATGAGAGAAAAAACTCAGCATCAGCTTGCTCTCCAGAATTTGTTTTCAAGGATTAGAGCCTGATTGGATAATTCTCAGGGTAACTTCAGATCATTTTGTTAGATGAGATAATGAGATCTGAAAGTCTTAAGATTCAATGTTAGATTAAAACAATGTCTGAATTTCATTTTTAGCATTTGCTTATGTTGAACAATCAAATTCTCTTTCTCCCCCTTTTTGTCACAATCAAAAAGATCTTTAAAGACAGAAAAGATAACAGAAGAAGAGAGAGAAAAATATGACACACGAATGGAAGATAAAATAGCAAGATTTAATCAGAAAATCACAAACAGAAAACACGTGCAAAAACGAGAATGCAAAGACATGAAAAAGAAAACTAGGGCTGGCGAGAAGCAATCGGTGTTAGAAGATCCGTAACCTTAGCAGTGGACTCTTCTTGCTTGGCCATCCAAGTCTTGATTTCTTCAGTAGTCTGTTCCTGTTTTATCATCCATGTTCTGATTTCCTTGACTTCTTGGACAACATATGGAATCTCAGTCTTTATCTCAGATGCAGAAGGTTCAGAAGCAGATGCAGTTGCCATTGGATGATCAATCTCCATGTCAGATGCAGGAGTATCTTCTATCATTGCAGAATATTCAGCAGGAGCATCTTCTAGAAGAAGCACTGGAGTTGTGATAATGTTCAGCAGAGTTTGTCTGACCATTTCAGCAAACTTAGCCTTTGCATCATCAGCACAGAGTGTTCTGAGGTCAGATGCAGCAGAGTTGAATTTTGATATAAATCTGTTCCAAGAGGCTTCAGATTTAGCAGGATCCAAACTAGCCATGCACTCTTTCTCTACAGAAGCAATTCCCATACGTAGTTCCTTCTTGAAATTTTTGAACAGAGTAGAAACATCTGATATGGGTTTTGGGTTGAGAAAGTCTTCTATAGTGACAAGTTGTGATGGTTCAGGAGGTGTTTGAGTTAGTTCAGGAGGTGGGTGATCAGATGATGGACGTTCAGATGATTGGGGTATGGATGTTTGTGGTATGGTAAGTTGAGGAATGGAGGTGTCAGTATCAGATGGTGTTGATATAACAACATCAGATGAGGATGACATAAAATCTGTGAAGTTGAATTTGAAGCGAAGAGGGTTTTCAGATGCAGGTAGATCAGATGATAGTGGTTTATAGGGATCAGGAATTTGTAATCTAGTTGGTGAGGGGACTTCAGATTCATCAGAATTAGATGATTCAGTTGAATGACATGAAGTTGAAGAGAGGACATACAAAGTTGCAAGTGGTGATATATCCAGAATGTTTTCAGATGGTTGTTGGACAGATGGTTGAGGATTTTTGATGGTTGGTTCTTCTGGTGGTTGAGTAGATGAGAGTGGTTCAGATTGGTTTTGTTGTTCTGATTGTGTTTGTTGTTCAGATTGTGTTTGTTGTTCAGAGGATTGTTGTTTTTGTGATTGAGATGATGGTTGTTGTTGTGTTTCAGATTTGTTTGGTTGAGGAGGTTGATGTTCAGACGATTTCAGTTGAGGGGTTTCAGATGGTAGTTAAACAGAAGATGGTTGAGAATTTTTTTTAGGAGATGAAATGGGTTCAGATGATTTAAGAGGACATGGTGGAGGTGAAGGTGAGGATGATGGTACATATGGTTTGGGATCAGATGTTAATACCTGGTGAATTGTTTCTATGATTTCTTCTACAATAGCTTCTGGAGGATTTTCCTTTTGCTTCTTGTCCTTTTCAGGCTTGTCACCAGCATCAGAGGCTTTCCTCTTGGGCTGTGCAAAAGATCCTTCCTCAGCCTTTCTTTTCCTGCGCCTTTCTCTCATAAGATTTGGCAATACTTCTCCTTCCTTCTGTACTATGTTAGCAGGCAGAGGAATACCATCTCTTAAACATTCAGCAATGAATGTCAGAATGATGTGCCTAGGTTCATCAGCACTGAACATTGGAAAATCTGCTAGAGGAATTCTCCTTCTGCTGACGTCTTCAGATTAAAATTTCTTGGGGTTTCCAGCAAGTTCTGAAATAACCTTCATTCTCTTCATAGTGTTCCCATTTATGACAGATCCTATAACATAGGACAAATCCTCTATCACCCCAGCGTCAAACAGATGTTTCACAAGACCATTCTCTGTTAGAATGTATGATATCAGTCTTCCCATAGGGATCCAAGTTCTGATTTTTCCAGCTTTAACCCTAACTTCTTCTCTTGTTTCTTTGATATGGTTCAGAAGATGACTGAACAGAAGATAAGGTAAATCTACCTTCTTTCCTTTCCTCATACAGTACATGAAGTACATTTGTTCTGAATTTACATAATCTGGTGAGTTAGAAGATTTCCTATGAAAGATTGAACTCATGAAGATCTTAGCCCAGATTCTGTAAACAGGTTTCAGATCTCTGACCTTGTTAGATGGTTCCCCATAAACACAAACTTCTTGAAAAATGTCAGCCAAATCCACACGATCAATAGCCATACTTGTGATTCCCTCAATTTCCTTATACTCAAGTAGTTGTCTGATTAATTTTTCAGTAATGACAATTTCCTTTCCAAGAACAGATGAATGAATAAACTTAGGGCATACTTGAGCATGTATCCAGAATTCTTTTACTAAAGATGGATAAACAGGACCAATCATTCTGTCAAAATATTTTTCCCAGTTCTGAGCTTTGATAGTTGAAAGGAGATCAAAACCATTTTCTTTGATGGATTCAAAATCCACAAAGTTCTCACACAGAACCTCAAGTTCTTTGATTGGAGTGAGAAGAGTTCCTACTTGTGCTTTGTACACAACAATAGTTTGGGATGAACCAGCAGCATTTGGAGAAGATGCAAAAACAGTTGAAGTTTTCATCTGAGCGGGTGTTGAAGAAGGTGAAGCCATTGAAGTTCTTGAGATACGTCTGAGTTTACGAGGATTTTTGGGTTTTGAAATAAGATGGAAACAATAGAGAAGGCAGAAATGCATATGTAAAGTGTGATTTGTGAAGAGTTGAGAGAATTTATAGGAAAAAATTTTTAGGTCATGCAAAAAGACACATACAGTCAAACGTGCACACATAATCAAATCAAGCAATTAATGCAAGGAATAAAATTATATCAAGCATTTAAGATTCTGACAGAAGGGGGAAAATCAAGAGATTTTGGATTTTCAAAGCAATACCTCAAATGTCACTTCAGTATGGTGCACTCTACCTTTCCAGATTCTGAGTTACACGTGTTTGCTTGCATGTGCCTCTGAAACTCTTTGAGAAATGACACGTTAGGCAACATTCAGATCTTCTGAGCCTTGTTAGTTCAGATTTACACACAAAATAAACACAGAATTCAACAAAAGAAATACTTCAGAGTTTAAACATTTATCATCAAAAAAATTTCATCTGATGAATATTTTATTCTGGACAGAAGTCCATACTAATATTTTTCAGAATAAATTTAAATTTATCTTCAGCAAGGGGTTTTGTAAAGATATCAGCCCACTGATGATCTGTATCTACAAAGTTTAAATTGATAATTCCCTTCTGAATATAGTCTTTGATGAAATGATGTTTAATCTCTATATGCTTAGCTTTAGAATGTAAAATGGGGTTTTTAGATAAGCATATAGCAGAAGTATTATCACAGAAGATAGAAATGTTACTCTTAAAGATCTGATAATCTTCTAGTTGACTTTTCATCCAGAGCATATGAGTGCTACATCCAGCAGCAGCAATATATTCTGCCTCTGTTGTTGAAAGTGCAATTGTGGGTTGCTTCTTGCTGAACCAAGAGATCAAATGACTTCCAAGAAATTGACAACTTCCAGAAGTACTTTTACGTTCTACTCTATCTCCAGCATAGTCAGCATCATAGAATCCAACTAATTTATACTCATCAGATCTTCTGTAACACAGACCCACATTAGTAGTACCTTTCAGATACCTTAGAATCCTCTTAACAATTGTTAAGTGTGATTCTCTGGGATCTGATTAGAATCTAGCACACAGACACACACTGAATAAAATATCAGGTCTTGAAGCAGTCAAATATAAGAGAGATCCAATCATACCTCTGTAAATTTTTTGATCAACTTTCTTACTTACCTCTTCCTTACCAAGTGTGCTTGTAGGATGCATTGGAGTCTTAGCCAGTTTGTTTTCATTCAGATTGAATTTCTTCAGAAGCTTTTTGACATATTTAGTCTGGTGAATATATGTACATTCTGAAGTCTGATTTACTTGGATTCCCAGAAAGAATCTAAGTTCTCCCATCATGCTCATTTCAAATTCAGCCTGCATAGACAAAGCAAACTCCTTTCCCAGCATAATATTGGTAGATCCAAAAATAATATCATCTACATAAATTTGACAAACTAGTAAATCTTTCTTAATTGTTTTACAGAAAAGAGTTGTGTCCACTTTGCCTCTGATAAAGTTCTTTTCCAGAAGAAAATTACTTAATCTTTCATACCAAGCTCTGGGAGCTTGTTTCAAACCATAAAGAGATTTTTTGAGTTTGAAAACATGATCTGGAAATTTATCACTTTCAAAACCAAGAGATTGATGGACATAAACTTCTTCTTCTATAATACCATTTAAGAAGGCACTCTTAACATCCATCTGATATAGAGTGATGTTATGTTGTGCAGCAAATGAAATAAGAAGACGTATAGATTCTAACCTTGCCACTGGAGCATAAGTTTCAGTGTAATCAATACCTTCCTGTTGACTGTACCCTTGAGCTACCAGCCTTGCCTTATTCCTTACAACTTCTCCTTGCTCATTTAGTTTATTTTTGAATACCCACTTTGTTCCAATAATGTTGAAACCTTTTGGTCTAGGAACCAGATCCCACACATCATTTCTTGTAAATTGATTTAGCTCATCTTGCATTGCAAGTATCCAATCATTGTCACTCAGAGCTTCATCCACAGATGTTGGTTCAATAATAGATACCAACCCAAGAAGTGATGTTCCAGATGATCTGATAAACGACCTTGTTCTTATAGGGTCATCTTTCTTTCCAATAATCATTTCTTCTGGATGAGAAGCCTTGATTCTGGATGATCCTTTAACTATTGGTTCTTCAGAAATATTCATGTTTTTCATCTGAGCAGCTAATGGAGTAGCATCTGGCGTAGCTTCTTCTTGAGCTTTCTCCACCTCTGGTTTCTCAGATTCTATGAGAATAACTTCTCCAACTGCAGAGTTTTCAATCTGCTTTGGCTTTTGATTGCCAAGCTTATCATCAAATCTAACATGTATAGATTCCTCCACAATCTGTGTCTTAGTATTGTATACCCTGTAGCCATTGCCTATGGTTCCAGAGCCAATAATTTTTCCCTTCTGATTCCCTCCAAACTTGACATCTCCTCCAGATCTAAGCTCCAGACTTTGGAACATAGACCTTTTTCCCGTCATATGTCGTGAGCATCCAGAGTCCAGGTACCATGACTGGAGTCTTGACTTTGCTGCTGAGGATGTCTGAAACATAGATTATCTTATCCTTAGGTACCCAGATTTTCTTGGGTCCTTTTTGGTTAGTTGCCTTAAAGCTTTTTTTGAACTTCTGTCTTCCAACATAAGACTTGTTCTGATTAGCTTTAGATTTATTAAACACAGGTTTGTTCGGATTAGAACTTGTGTGTTTAATATCATTCAAGTGACCAAATGTAAATTGAGAATATAAAGGAGGATACTTGATTTCCAGTTTATCTACAGATTTTGGATTTGAATCTTCATAAGTGAAAGATTTATATCCAACACCTTTTCTATAGTTTCTACTAATACCATAGATCATTGAAGCCATTTTGCTTCTATCTAGGCTTTTAGTTAGAAACTTCCTGAAACTATAGTCATACTCTTGTAAAATATTTTTAGAGCATGATTCAGATTTTGAATCAGAGTTTAATTGAACAGATTCTAAATTCTTTTTCAATTGAAGATTTTCAGCTTTTAGTTCAGCTATTTCTGATTCAAACTTGTTACTTTCAAATTCAATATGCTTTTGAAGCGTTTTGTATTTGAGTTTAACTTTACTATAGTTTTCAAGAATATCAGATAAACTTTCAACAAGTTCCTGTCTAGAAAGTTCAGCAAATACCTCCTTAGAATCAGATTCTGATTCTGATCCAGATGATTCAGCACTGTCCTCAATTTCAGCCATGAATGCCACATTTGCACATTCCTCTTCTGACTCTGATGACGAATCAGATGCATCTGAGTCATCCCAAGTAGCCATCATAACTTTCTTTTTATGATCTGACTTTCTTTTTGGGTTCTCCTTCTGAAGCTTTGGACAATCACTCTTGTAGTGCCCAGGTTCTTTGCATTCATAGCAAACAACCTCTCTTTTCCAGATCGTCTGTGTCTAGAGGATTCTCCAGATCTTCTGTATCCAGAATGTTCTCCAGATCTTCTGTGCCCAGAAGATTCTTTGTGTTGATCTGATTTTCTAAAGTTCTTGAACTTCCTTTGCTTATTCTTCCAGAGTTTATTGATTCTTCTGGATAGCAAGGATAGTTCTTCTTCATCTTCAGAAGCAGACTCTTCAGAGTTTTCTTCTAATACCTGTAATGCTTTAACAGCTTTATTAGATTTTAACGCAATTGACTTACCTTTCTTTAGAGGCTTATCTTCCTCTAGTTCAATCTCATGACTCCTTAGAGAACTGATTAGTTCCTCCAGCGTAATCTTGTTCAGATCCTTTGCCAGCTTCAGAGAAGTGACCATAGGTCTCCATCTGGTTGGCAAGCTTCTGATTATTTTCTTGACATGATCTGCTGTAGAGTAACCCTTGTCCAGAACCTTTAGGCCAGTAGTGAGAATCTGGAATCTGGAAAACACTGCTTCAATAGATTCAGATTCTTCCATCTTGAAAGCTTCATACTTCTGGATCAGCGCCAGAGCCTTGGTTTCTTTGACTTGAGAGTTCCCTTCATGAGTCATCTTCAGGGATTCAAATATATCAAAGGCAGTTTCTTTGTTGGTTATTTTCTCATACTCAGTATGAGATATAGCATTTAGCAATATAGTTCTAGCCTTGTGGTGATTTCTGAGTTCCTTCTTTTGCTCCTTAGTCATTGATTTTCTGTCAACTTTCTTGCCATTCCCATCAGTGGGATGAACATATCCATCAATGACTAAGTCCCAAAGATCAGCATCAAATCCTAGAAAGAAACTTTCTAGTCTATCTTTCCAATAATCAAACTTCTCTCCATCAAACATGGGAGGTTTTGTGCTGACTCTTTCTTCATATTTGTTGTTGTTGGGTGTTTGAGTTTCAGCAGCCATAATGTATATCAACCAAGGGTATCAAGAGTTTTTCTCGCAGGATCTTTTCTGGTCACGGTTAAGTGATAGCACAAACAGAACCGGAGCTCTGATACCAACTGAAGGTGAGAAAAACACTTAGAAGGGGGGTTGAATAAGAGTTTTAAGAAATATTGCAATAAAAACAACTCAAGATTTTTATCCTGGTTCGTTGAACTCAACTACTCCAGTCCACCTTATCAAAGATGATTTGCCTTTCTCTGCAAGGACTTAATCCACTATTGATCAACTGATTACAATAGAAAGCACTAAGAACAACTGTCTTAGTCTTCTCAAGAACTACTGACCACACCTTGGTCTTCTTAAGGAACTTCTTACAATTTAATGTAAACTAACAAGTGTTTGAATGCTTCTAATAAGCTGTATCACAACTGTGATGTTTACACTTAAGATTAAGTACAACAAAAACTATATGGTTTTATGAGAGATCAAAATGAGTAAGATCTTGAGAGATTTTCTCTTTTATGAATCAAGCGTGTATTTCTTTCTGAGTGATCTAGCAATGAGCAAATAATGAGTGGTGAATTAGCAACCTCAAAATGTTGAAGTAGTTTTCCTTTTATAGCTCTTTTTAATGCTTTGAGTGATGTGTAGTTTAATATAATATTTGATTGTATGACTTTTCATTACCAATGGTATGGGCAGAGATATGCTTTCTGCAGAAAGGTATGGTTGTAGAAGCCTTGGGATTTGCACCACGTCACTTCTTTGGACAAATTAGTCGTTGGTTACTTTGGAAGTAGCACCACGTCTAATCAAGTTTACAGTTTCTTCAACAAGCTTCCTTTAAGATGAAGTCTTCACAATCTGCACTTTAGAACTTGTAGTAAGCTTAAAAGGTATGAAATCCTTTAAGATGATCAGAGCTTAAGATGAATGATAAGTCCAGATTCTTGATAGATGATCAGATCTTTAATGTATCAGAGTTTCAGTCTTGATCAGAGTCTTCATCAGAGTATACAGCAGTATGTGCTTTGAGCGTGAATATTAATGATAAGAGTCTGGTTATAAAAGCCTCTGAGTTTTTAGTGAAAGAACTTCAGAGTCTGATAAGATCAGAGCTTTCAGCTTTTGTATACTTCTTTCAGTAATGCTTCAGATCATTCTGTAGCTTCTGCTTCAGATCCTTCTGGCAGCGCTTCAGAATCTTCTGATAGTCTTGCATCTGATGTTTCAGATCTTTGCATAGTTTCTTTGTACTTATTTTGCTTCTTTTAAGAGTATTTATTTTTCTACCTGAAACAATAATACTTGAACAAATTTTAGAGTGTATATTTGCTCATTACAAAATTCCATAAAAGTTATCATCAAAACATAGAGATATAAGAAACACCAATCTGTGTTCTAACAACACCCTCAATCCTCGTGGCCATTTTACCTGAAAAGCAGAGGAAAACGGTGAACTTGACATCTAAGATTAAATCCACCCTTCCATCCCAAATCAAGTGAAAGGGAGAAGAGAGGGGCGAGGAGCCGCTTGACAAACTCTCCCCGAAGCAAAATAGTGGGCCTTCCACCTCGACGGAAAGGCTCATATGCAAGGAGAATGTATTTGACATGAGACAACGAGCTTCCCTTCTCGACAGAAAGGCTCGTTTATAAGGAGCATCTCCTCGATGCAAGACGGAGAGCCTTTCTTCCCGACGAAAATGCTCTTCGACGTATGAGCTTCCTCCAGTGGAACGCAAGGAGCCTCCTCGAACCTACCTGGCACGAGGCTTCCCCACAATGTTCATACAGCCAAGGGAAGCAAGGCTCTCCGAGGCCTCCATCGTAGGTCCCCGAGACCTTCATCAGAAACTTCATGGAGTTTCCTATAATCCTCATGAACTTCCCGACAAATTCATTGGAAACTTCATAGGAGCGTCGAAGACTTCATAAGTTCACCAGAAACTTCATGAATACCACCGAAATCTTCATGCATTCCACAGGAAATTCATGAGCTCCCCGGAGGAACCGCCGGAAAATACATAAAATTACTGGAAAATTCATAAAAACTAAAGATAAGACCGAAGACTTACTTGATGAATGCCGATTCTGGATGAGGGAGAAAGATTGACGGTGGCGGCGATGACAAGCGTTCTTCAGAAACGGAGAAAGCTTTGAGAGACTTAGGAAAAATCATGAAGCAAAATGAAGGGGAGTGTGCAAATGAAGCAAGCTTTTCCCTATTTATAACCCTAGCACGAGAAACGAAGCATCACTCTGCACTCAAGTACCCATACTCGTAGCTGCTCTAGGAATTCATTGCTCTTGATACGTGGCCCTAGAAGACATACACATCCTTTCAACTCTCTCTCCTGCTCGAGATAAGAGCTGCCCATTTCCCTTCCATTTTTTTCACATTGTTGGTGTCGCTACTGCGAAAAACGAGGCCGGCAAGACAGAAGAGTCGCCACCTTTAGTAATTTATCCCTCAGAACGGGAAAGGAAACGATCGGAAAAAACCTGACGCAAAGGTATAAGACAAGGTCATCGCAACCATTGTCTGGATTCGGGAGTCGGTTACGCAAGGGGAAGGTATTAACACCCCTCACATCCATCGTACTCAATGGGATCCATGCTTATTGTGTTTATCTGACGGGTTGATTATATCTATCTACACTAAAGGTATGGTCTGAAAAGAAAAGAAAATGACTCGGCAAAGCGTTGCACTTTATGCCTACGTATTCCCATCTGGAACGAGAAAACAGAGTCAACGTAGTTCGCCTAACTACGGGGGAAGGTTGCTCGCTGAGATATCGCATCTCGTGCCTACGTACTTTCACACATCGCGAAAGATCAGAGCAAACGTAGTTCGGGACACGAGAGACACAGGGTTGTCTTTTTTATCCGAGTAGGGTTAACAGACGGTTCCAGCAGATGGTATATGCAGCTCGCTCGACGGAGACTTAGGCGTTTACCGTTTGCGGTAGAACCGGGAGTTAACAGAACTCTCCTTCTGAAAAGGGTTTCCAGGGATTAAGGGTCCAAGAGGACAAAAAAGAGTTTGATCTTTGTTTTCTGTTTTTTAGAGAAGTATCTTTTAGGGATGTTTGCAACTGATATCACACTAGAGACTATGACCTGAGAGTGAATGTGTCGTATGTCACCTAAAGGGTACCATACTAAACATCCAGATTGTTGGAAAGAAACTATCCAACAACCCTTTCTCAAGTAGCTTAAGGCTCGTAACGTACGACGTCAATTAACCTTTATTACTGTATTTTTGATTTGTTTGCGGATGAGAAGAGAAAAGACGCACTAAAGGGGAACTGGTCCAATCCTAAAGTTGTCATGCAAAGTTGATCCTATGGTTGAGGTTAGGGGGAGCTAACTAATGTTATCATGCATGGTTAGAACCCTAATGTCTGTCATAACTTCTCTTGAATAAGAGAAGTCAGAGTTCCTAGGGGAACATGGCAAAGGAAAGCAACAACAGAAGAAATAACTGTAAAGAAACAACTGTAAATAAAATGCATGCAATGCAACACACAAGCAGAAGGTGAAAAGCTCAACTTCTAAAGCAAGCAAACCCAAAGGCAACACACAAAACACAGGCAAGGGAGACAGACTCAACCTTAAGCCAGCAAGCAAAGCCAAGCAATAACAGTCAAGCAGAGGGAGACAGACTCAACCTCTAAATGCAAACAAGCAAAGGGAGCTAATCTCAACCTTTAGGATGCTCTTAAGCCTAGATCACTATATGAGAAACCTAGTCTAATGCAACACACGGTCAATCAGTTACACCAGCAAAGCAGAGCAGTCAGGGAAACAGCAGACAAAGTAGCAGACAAACAGCTCAACGGCAAAGCAGATAAACAGCAAACAATCAAACAGTCTACAAACAAACAACTTCAAGCATCCTCAAGAGAAGTCTTCATCTCCATGATTCAACAAGCTCCAATACAATAGAAGAGAATTAACATCAAGAATATTGGATTGATGATGGGAAGCAGGAAGGAAACCAAGGGAATCCCTCCTGACACTCAACCAGTCATCTGAGAAAGGCATCCTCAAAGGTTCTACCTCTTGTGAAATGCCACACATCCTTCCAAATGAAAGATGAGGCTATCACATAGGGACCTTGAATCATAGGATGAGAATGGAAAGCAATCAAAGCAATCCATGTTTATTTGAAGAAAGAGAAAGCAACTAAGCTCTTCCTACACCCTAAATGAACAAGCTCAAAGAAAGCTTCTAAAGGGAGGTCTAAACATCAAATCAAACATCACCAACAAGCAAACAGAAGCTTATACATGTCTAAAACACCAACAAAGAATATTGTCAAGCCTATCATGAGCTAAAGGCAACCATTGGGGTCATTCTAAAGCAAGTGCTATATTGAAAGCAACTTAAAAGTAGCCTAAGTATCAAATCTATGAAAAATACTAAAACATCTCCTAAAATCCTAAGAAATTTTCTAAGGGAACCTAAACATGTTAAGGACCTATGGGCAAAGGATTAGAAGCTTAATCTAAAGGGAAGGTCACCTAAAAAATTCTATATCACATGGTACCAAATAAGAACCCTAAAAAGGAAAGTCCAATGATCCTAATCCAAAACAGAACTTAATGTTGTCTAAAAAATCTAAATTAAATCATAGGGGACCATGCATCACAAATCTACCAGCTAGCAAAAAATCAGCCCCAAACTCAATACCAAATGAAAGAACAAAAATCAGCAAAATCAAGTACCAAATATGCAAAATTAAAGAAATAAAAAAAAGAGAGAAAATGCCAAATAAATTGAAAAATGAGCAAAAATGAAATGTAAAATCACAGAAAAATCAAAAATAAGAGGAAGATCATGGACATATTTTTCTTTTATTTTTCTAATGAATATTGAAATTAAAATAAATTTTAGAATGAAAATGCAATTAAAATAAAAAAAATGAATTAAACAAAATAAAAATGCTGAAATAAAAGGAGGGGCGTTGGATGAGGAGACTGGTAAAACTAATCTAGGGGCCCTGGTATTGCCAGCACATAAATGAAATGACAGTGTTTCATTTGGTCAAAGTCCAACTCTGAGTTTAAAACGTGGCCCTACGATCTGATTACAAAGTCCAACCTCCAAACTGATCCAAGGGTGATAAAATCATCTTCTTCGTTTAAAACCTCAATTGGAGGGAAATCTACAGAGGTGAACCAGACGGTGGTCCGGTGATGCGCCACCGTCTTCTCCGGCGAACATCCAGTTGCATGTTATGGAAACTTACCAAATTTTACACAGTCTCACTCTAAATTCCACGCTGATTTCAAATATGACCTTCAAATTTTCTAATTCCTCATAGATTCTAAAACACGATGAAGATCATGAAATGCACATAATTCTGAAATCTCACCAATCCTCAATCTAAAACCACAGATTTGTTCCTTATGTTTCACTGATCATCCTAAACCAAATAGATCGTGTGGAAACCTCAAGATCAAGTCAATCCAACTCCAAACAGAAATCACATGTCAACCTAATTTGTCTCTAATTCTTCAAATAATGATCCAAAATCCATCTAAGCAACTTCCTAAAGCCTAACCGCATGCTAACATATGCTAAAACACAATGAATCTTCATCAATTTTGAAAACTACATACCTGTGTTAGAGCTTGAAATTGAGGTATCTAGAACACGATTCTCGACTTTAAATTGTGCATATCTACTCAATGCTTGATGCTGGAGGTGTTTGTAACTTCAATTTGCTGTGAATTGGTCTGGAAATGAAATCACGATTTCCACTTTCTCTCTTGAAACTCAACTTGCAAACTATGGTTCTGGCACGAAATGATCTCCAAACTTGAGCAAAACCTTCTTCTGAACTTAAATAGAAATGATTTGTGGGCTTTTGAGGTCCAATGGAGGCCCAAATCAGAATATCCATATTTCAATTTTCTTTCAAAAACTCCACCATGGTATCCACAAATTTGTACTTAAATCTTCCCTTGGAAGCTTCAATTCAATCCCTTGTGGTCTGGTGAGAGTGTATAGAGTGGTTAGAGAGCTTGAACTCATCCCATGACCAAGTTATGATATGTTGCTTATTTGTGAAGTTACAAGTCAAACCACCATGAATTAGACTTCAAATGAAAAATACAATAATTCCAAAGTGTTTAGAATGATTTTTCTGATTAAAATGAGTACCCACTTGGCCTTGTATGAACACAAAATGAATTAATCTTGAATTTTTCAATTAAATGCCTTTAAATTCTCCCTTTTGCCAAAATTCTCAAACCAAGTCCCACCATAATCCAAATCAATTCATCATGAGGACATGGTTGACGTAAAAACATAATTTTGAACAAGTTTTGTGTTGAACAAAATTTCATTTGAAGCTTGAAAGATGGTGAAAATGACCTATAATGCCAAATGACCTATAATCTCACTTTCCCAAAATACCCCTAACTTGTAAACCTCATAACCTGAGTTCTTCAAATCAGATGGAAGACTTATAATACAATTTAGAAAGCTAAGATCAATACCTACAACTTTCATGTTGGCCAAAAGTTTAGGAGAAACACCCTTCTAGGTCAAACGATCCGTGGAATTTGGTGAACTTTCACAGACAAATTTCACATTCTTCAGATGACCTGTAACTTGTCTGGACCATAACTTGAGTTCTCTAAATCCAATGGAGGACTTCTAGTACTCAAATTAAAGCTAAGAACATGCTCTACAAGTTTCATGTTAGCCAAAAATTGAAATGAAACTTGTATCTTGAGATAAGTGGTCTTGAAATTAGGCACTAAATAGGGGATTTTACCCTGAGAACCCTAATTTAGCAACTCCTCACACTTTGAACTTTTCTTGAATTGATCTTGGAATATAATCTCATGTATCTCAATGCAACTATCCATGATTACAAAGACTCAGAATTGAGTTCTAATCCTCTTCAATTGCACAATTGACTTGGGGTTACCCAAATGAAAACCCAAATTGCAACACCCTCAACTGTGGCTCTTCACACTTGGCATAATGACATGATTGAGCTCCACCATGACCCTCAAGGCACTCTATGAGCTCTATACACACACTCTCTCCTTGATCAAGGCTCCACAACCCACTGATGGTCTTCAATTGGTCCTCAGCTTAGGAGATTAACCACATACAAACAACTGAACTTCTCAAGAACCCAACCCTCTTCCTGATGACTATGGTGACTTCTCAAGCTTGAATAAGTCCTCTAGATAGGCTCCTCTTTTGATATAAACCACACTTGATCCCCTGCACAAATGAACAATGCTATGCTATGCAAATGTTAGATCAATGATATGCCAATGCAAGAAACATAAACCAAGTAAGAAAAGGTTAGGCAAATTTTGGGGTGCAACAGCTGCCCCTATTCAAGCGGCTTGGACCCGACTGAATGAAAAGTGAATGGCTTTCGAACAATCGAGGTAGAAGACGGTTGAATACCAGAGAACCCAGAAATTTGCTAACCGAAGAAACAAACGGCACAAACTGCTTGGGGAAAAACAAATCCAGAGAATTGAATCTGGTTGTCACGGCAACAACCGATCAATCATCCGATGAAGAACCTGATTTCAATATCAACCGCCTACGTGACGCCACAGGCGTTGAATCCACAATCAATCTTCAAACATGCGCTACAATAAGCGGGCACTACGTAAAGCGCGTCATCCCTGTACTATCCGGGATCAAGCCTCGCACTAAATAAAAGCGCGGTATCAGGCATCTAAAGACTTGAACAAGAAACTCTGCGGGGAAATCTGACAACAAACTCCAAAGTCTAATTATGAAGACGTTCAACGCTAGAAACAAACTCCAAAGTCTAATTATGAAGCTGCGTAATGCTGATAACAACTCCAAAGTCTAATTATGAAGCCATTCAATGCTGACGACAACTCCAAGGTCTAATTATGAAGTCGTGCAATGCTGGAAACAACTTTAAAGTCTAATTATGAATCCATAACAGCCATTCGAGGATAACTCTGTCGGGGAAATTCTAACAACGACTCCAAAGTCTAATTATGAAGCCGTTTAATGCTGACGTAGCAACTACTCGAGGAAAATTTTGCCGAACTCCAAAGTCAATTGATGAAGTCTGCAATGCTGGAAACAACTTCAAGGTCTAATTATGAAGCCGTTTAAACCATTCGAAGAAACTCTGTCGAGGAATTTCTGACAACAACTTCAAAGTCTAATTATGAAGTTATTGTAATGCTGACGTAACAGCCACCTGAGGAGAACTCTGCCAAACTCCAAAGTCTAATTATGAAGCCTTCTAGAACTCTTCCGGGGAAACTCTAACAACAACTTCAAAGTCAAATTATGAAGTTGTTCAATACTGGCAACAACTTCAAGGTCTAATTATGAAGCCGTTTAAACCATTCGAAGAAACTCTGTCGAGGAATTTCTGACAACAACTTCAAAGTCTAATTATGAAGCTATTGTATTGCTGACGTAACAGCCACCTGAGGAGAACTCTGCCAAACTCCAAAGTCTAATTATGAAGCCTTCTAGAACTCTTCTGAGGAAATTTCTGATACAACTTCAAAGTATAATTATGAAGCCGATTAAAGAAACCTCCGCCGGGGAAATTCTGACGTCAACTGCCAGACATTAACCTTGACGACGAGTACTAACCTCAACCGTTTAATCCCTGAAGTCTCCTTTTGAAATGCTGACGTGACAGCAGCCCGAAGAAAACTCCACTGGGGAATTTTTGACAGCAACTCCAAAGTCTAATCATGAAGCCGTTTAAAGAAAACTCCGTCGGGGAAGAAGAGAAACTTAACCAAGCAACTCTGATGGGGAGGCACATGATAGGACGAACGTTATCATCACACATCTCGTACCAAAAATTTGAATATCTGAAGACCACCCTGAACAAGAATTCCAATTACCTGCAGGGAAGAACACCCGAAAACAAAGAGGTAACCAACCTGGCTTATGTTTCAAAATGCATATGTTTGAAAATGGCGTAATGCTCCATATAAGATGGAATGCTACGCATTTGGGTAAATTGTTATGCAATGCAGATATGATGCAAATGCAGGCTCCGGCCGCTGGAGAAAACCTGGGTACAGAACCGCTTCAGCAAAATAAATGCTGAAGACAAAGCCAACTCCGCTGGGGATAACCGGGTATCGCAGGATTATCACAGCAAAATAAATGCTGGAAAGGTGAACCGACTCCGCTGGGGGAGCAACAATCCTGCTGGGGGATCCGTAGTTACAAACTCTGCTGAGGATGATCAACCTATTGGAGGAAAAACAACCTGCTGGAGAAACAGAAAGAACAATCTTGCGCGGGGATGAACTTCTCAAAGCATGGACAACCTGGTTGTACCCAGTGGGGACTTCGCTGGGGATTAAATGTGCACATGATCATCGCTGGGGATGCACATTATTGCCTGACCGCTTGCTAACTCGCATACGACTCTTGTGGGGATAAAAATGCGACTTCCATCTGCTGGGGAGTAAAAAGATCACTTAGAGCCTGCTCCTACGTTAAGGGACTCTGACTGGGGAAACACGATCCCTTAGCCATTTGCTGCGAAGGTAACGACCCTGCAAAATATGAGCAACAACAAGATATCATATACAAAAGGAAATATCCAGGTCAATAACCGTGACAATTGCTCAGTCAATTCAAAGTTTTAACAATTATTGGCCGAGGCCTGCAAGTTTATGCATGTACAAGTTTATCAAAAACATCGGCGTTTTCCACAAACAAAACAGTAAAAGTTAAAACAAAACAAACATCAAGTACTGAGTAGTATGCGTTTATTGATAACGGGCCTGTAAATAGGAAAAGTTTTGTACAATGGGTGCAACTCCTAAAAAGAGGAAGCTACAAGATAAATACAAATGTGTACATAGGTGCAAAGAAATTTGTATACATGTCGGCAACGTGGTACAGACAAACACCATGAGTTAATCCTCCTATGACTCGCCTGACTCTGACGCTTTCCCGATACTCCGTCCTCGGAAGAGATTGACTTGGATAATCGACCCTCAGGTACTCCCAAACCACTAAACAATGCAGTATCAACCTCGGACCGCAGTCATTTGCTTTTTCAATCCCTAACTTTTGCCTGAAACGCCCTTTGCGGGTTTTCGATTCACCGGGATACCCTTTTTTGCCGAAGTCGCCTTCTCAGGTTTTCGACTTCGCGGGTGTACATCTTTTCAATTTTATCCCTAATTTTTGCCCGAACCTTTTCTTTTTCTTCTTGGTTTGCCAGGATGCCCCATTTTTGCCTGGACTCTCTTTTTTCTGTCCAGCGGGTCTCTTTAAGCAAAGTATTTTTTAATTGCGTCCGAGTTCACAGGGGATGTAAAATCTTCACCATCCATGGTGGACAACAGTAAGGCTCCTCCAGAGAAGACCTTTCGAACGATGTATGGACCTTCATAGTTGGGAGTCCATTTGCCCCTGTGATCTGATTGTGGTGGGAGAATCTTCTTCAGCACAAGATCGCCCGTCTGAAAGCTTCGAGGGCGAACCTTCTTGTTGTAAGCTTTCTTCATCCGGATCTGGTATAACCGACCATATGCGATAGATGCAAGTCTCTTCTCATCCATCAAACTGAGCTGATTCAGTCTATTTTTTATCCACTCTGCCTCATCGAGTTGGACATCAAGCAAAACCCTCAAAGAAGGAATCTCAACTTCTAATGGTAGGACAACCTCCATACCATACACTAGTGAGAAAGGTGTTGCCCCGGTTGATGTGTGTACCGTCGTATGATAACCGTGTAATGCGAAGATCAACATCTCGTGCCAGTCTTTATATGTTACAACCATCTTCTGAACTATCTTCTTGATGTTCTTATTGGCCGCTTCGACAACGCCATTCATCTTGGGCCGATAGGGAGATGAATTATGATGCTCAATCTTGAAATTCTGGCACAATTCCTTCATCATCTTGTTATTCAGGTTCGAACCATTGTCAGTAATGATTCTCTCAAGAATACCGTAACGACAGATAATGTCATTTTTGATAAACCGGGCTACCACTTGCTTGGTGACATTAGCGTAAGACGCTGCTTCAACCCACTTGGTGAAATAATCGATAGCCACCAAGATGAACCGGTGTCCATTGGATGCGGTGGGCTCAATTTTACCAATCATATCAATGCCCCACATGGAGAAAGGCCACGGGGACGCCATAACATTCAAAGGGCTCGGCGGCACCTGAATCTTGTCTGCATAAATCTGGCATTTATGGCATTTCTTTGCAAACTTGAAACGGTCTCTTTCCATTGTCAGGCAATAATACCCTGCCCGTAATAACTTTCGAGACATAGCGTATCCGCCGGCGTGCATTCCAAAAGTACCCTCGTGGACCTCTTCCATAAGCAGATTAGCCTCTTTCTCATCAACGCATCGCAAAAGCACCAAATCATGGTTTCTCCGATACAGAACACCATCTAGATTCAAGTAGAAATTGCCAGCCAATCTCCTAAGAGTCTTCTTATCGCGGCTGGATGCCCCAGTCGGATACTCTTGGTTCTTTAGGAAGTTCTGGATATCAAAATACCATGGTTTGCCATCGGAAGCTTCCTCAATGGAGAATATGAAAGCAGGTCTATCAAGGCGAGAGATAACTATTTTGGGAGCCTCATTCCAGAAGTTAACTTTGTACATAGAAGACAATGTCGCAAGAGCGTCAGCCATCTGATTTTCTGTCTGTGGCACATGGTGAAACTCTACTCTGTCAAAGAAGGGCAACAACCTCCTTGCGTAATTCATATACAGTATCAGATTGGGGTGACGAGTCTCCCATTCTACCTTGATCTGGTTCACGACTAGCGCGGAGTCTCTATACACATCAAAATTCTTAATCCTTAAATCAATAGCCTCCTCGAGATCCATGATACACGCCTCATACTTAGCCTCATTGTTGGTAACCGGAAATGTCAATCTGGCCGTGAACGGGATGTGCGTCCCATGGGGAGTAGTAATGATTGCCCCAATTCCACTTTCATATGAATTAACAGCACCGTCAAAAATCAATTGTCATTGGGAACCCGGCTCAGGACCTTCACCATGCAACGACTCCTCGCAATCTTTCATCTTTAAGTACATGATATCCTCGTCAGGAAAATCAAACTTCATCGGCTGGTAATCATCAATTGGCTGCTCAGCCAGGTACTCTGACAGTACGCTACCTTTGATAGCCTTTTGCGAGACATACTGTATATCGTACTCTGTCAGTACCATCTGTCGTCAGGTGATCCTTCCAGATAGTGCCTTCTTTTTAAAGACATATTTGATCAGATCCATCTTCGAAATCAGCATGGTTGTATGTTTTAGCATGTATTGTCTTAGACGTTTGGCAGCCCAAGCAAGTGCACAACACGTCTTTTCGAGCATTGAGTAACGAGACTCACAATCTGTGAACTTTTTACTCAAGTAATAAATCACATACTCTTTTCGTCCAGTCTCGTCATGTTGACCGAGAACACAACCCATACTGTTCTCAAGAATCGTCAAGTACATGATCAGTGGTCTCCCGGCTACTGGGGGTATCAAGATCGGAGGTTCCTGCAAGTATTCTTTTATTCTTTCAAACGCCTTTTGACAGTTTTCATTCCAGACAATCGCCTAATCTTTTTTCAATAGTTTAAACATCGGCTCACACATGGTTGTAAGGTGAGATATGAACCGGGCAATGTAGTTCAACCTCCCCAAAAAACCACAAACCTCTTTCTCCTTCTTTGGTGCTGGCATTTCTTGTATTGCTTTTATTTTGGCAGGATCAACCTCTATTCCTTTTTCGCTAACAATGAACCCCAGTAGCTTACCAGATCTCACCCCGAAGGTGCACTTATTAGGATTCAACCTCAGCCTGAATTTCCTAAGCCTCTCGAACAATTTCAGAAGATTCACCAGATGCTCTTCCTCCGTCTAGGAATTGGCAATCATATCGTCAACATAGACCTCAATCTCTTTATGCATCATGTCATGAAAGAGTGTCGTCATAGCACGTTGATATGTTGCCCCAGCATTCTTCAAACCAAAGGGCATCGCTTTGTAGCAGAACGTTCCCCACGGGGTAATAAAAGTTGTTTTCTCCATATCCTCCGGCGCCATCTTAATCTGATTATAGCCCGAAAAGCCATCCATGAAGGAAAACACCGAGAATTGAGCAGTGTTATCGACCAACACATCAATATGAGGAAGCGGGAAGTCATCATTAGGGCTCGCCTTATTCAGATCCCGATAGTCAACGCACATCCGCACCTTACCATCTTTCTTTGGTACAGGTACTATATTGGCGACCCAAGGAGGGTAAGTTGTAACAGCTAGAAAACCAGCGTCCCACTATTTCTGCACTTCCTCTTTAATCTTTACAACCATATCTGGTCTCGTTCTTCTGAGCTTTTGCTTAACCGGTGGAAAGTCTTCACGTAATGGCAAGCGGTGGACCACAATATCAGTGTCTAACCCAGGCATATCTTCTTAAGACCAAGCAAAGATGTCACTATACTCTCGAAGCATCTCAATAAGTCTCTGCTTGATATCGCTTTGCAGCGCAGCCCCTATCCGGACATTCCTGACAACCTCTTCCAAACCCAAATTAATGACTTCAATATCCTCCTAATGAGGCTGAATGATTCTCTCTTCTTGTTTCAAAAGACGAGTCAGCTCTTCTGGTAAGTCGTCGTCCTCAACAATCTCTTCTTCGGCTTGAAATATCGGGTGCTCAAAGTCGAAGCGATTCATAGGGAAATCTTGATCGGTGTCATCTGAAATATGGATCCTGCAAGAGAAAGGGTTAAATGCTTCAAATGATATGCAAACGAAGCACACAACCACATTGCCATTTTATTGTTAAATAAAAAAAAACAGGGATCACAAAATTTGCATGAGGAAAACGCCTTTATTTGATGATTAAAACAAAGCATACACATAAACAAGTAGGTCCTGAAATAAAATCACTATGCCCCGGGTAGGATATAGGATTGTACAATAATCGAAAAAACAAGGCATTACTATTTCGGCGTCACTTGAATAAAGTCCTGGATACACCAGTTGCATAGGCTCTGTCCTGGCTTGCTGGGCTTGATCCACGAATCCATGTCACAATCGCTATCTCCGTCTTCACTGTCAGACACAGCATTGATCTGCTCAAAACTGACTCCTCCTGGAGTAAACACAATCGGCCCTTTGAACCTTGAAGCGCTCTATGAAGAAGATGACGATGACGAGTGATACCCTAAGCCGAACTTGTCCTGCTTAACAGGAATCTTCAGAACTTGACCCCAACCTTTGGTCTCCCCGGCCTAAACTACCGCTTGGGCTTCTCTGTACGACGACATAGCTACCTCTGGCCCACTGCTTACGACAGGAGATTTGTTTCGGATCTGCACCCTTTCAAAGGCTTGACACAATGTCTCATGGATGTCACCATCCACTTCGACATATTTGAACGACGACAGGTGACTAACCAGGATATCTTCCTCCCCACATATGGTGACAATGCTACCACCAACCATATACTTAAGCTTTTGGTGCAACGTAGACGTCACATCCCCTGCAGAGTGAATCCACGGTCGTCCAAGAAAACATCTATAAGCTGGTTGTATGTCCATGATATAAAACACAGTGTCAAACACCTCTGGACCAACCTGGATTCGCAAAGTCAATTATCCGAATACAGACCTTCTCGTCTCGTCAAATGCTCTTACTACCAAGTCACTTGGTGTGCAGATTATACCTCGGGTATCTAGCTTCAACAGCGCCTTCTTAGGCAAAACATTTAGGGATGAACCAGTGTCAACAAGAACATGAGACATAACAGTGCCCCTACACTCAATAGAAATATACAACATACTGTTATGGTTGCGGCTCCTGGGTGTCTAATCAAAATCTGTAAAGCCAAGGCCATGCCCCGCATTCACGTGCGCAATCACTTATTTGAGCTAATTCACGGATATCTCTTGAGGTACATATGCAGCGTCAAGTGCTTTCAGCAACGCATTCCGATGAGCTTCGAAACAAAGCAACAGAGACAAAATCGAGATCTTGGAAGGCGTCTGCTGCAGATGGTCGACAATTTTATAATCACTCTTCCGAATTAATCTCATGAATTCTTCCACATCTTTGGTCAAAGCCTCTTTTTCCTTATCTCGAGAAGGTCTTTCTTCATTGACTTTACCTTTCCCTCTGGCAGCTCTCTCAGCTTCTACTTCTGGCGACGCAAAGATTCTACCACTGTGGGTTATGCCCCCTGTCCCCACAAGGTTTTTAACTGACCCTACCTGCGGGCTTGCCAAGTTAATTTTCTCCCCATTGCAGTAAACCTCCGCCCCATAATTCCAAGGGATGGCTTTAGTGCTTTCATACGGAATGGGTCCAGCTTTGGTTATTGTGATAGTCGGCCGCTTGGGAGGCGCCGATATCGTGACAGTTTTGAACAGGATCGTAATTGTTGCACATTCGCCCTGCTTTTCAGCTATTGCCTCAACAGGCTTCTCTTCAGCAGTACGATCGAATTGCAGTGTTCCTTCGTCAATCAGCCCTTGAATACCTCTTCTCAAGTTATCACACCCCTCAGGCCGGGCCAAACAACCAACACAATCAATATCACAACCAGGGAACACTCCCCCTTTCAGCAATCTACTCTTGACATAACCCAGAGGTGTCTTCAATTCATCCACATTCATAACCAGATTCAGACAAGCATCTTCCAAAACTGCACCCACCTGCACAGATCTGTGAGCTGGCATCGGATTCTTCTCAATATTGGGTGCCTCGTTACCAAATTTTATAGCCTTGCTATCTATCAAATCTTGCACCTTATGCTTGAAAGCATGACAGTTCTCGATGCTATGACCGGGTGCCCCAGAGTGAAATTCGTAGTGTGCATTAGCGTCATACCCGAAAGGAGGCGTGCCCTTTAACGGAGCCAACGCCCTTTTCTCAACCAGCTGCAGCTGTAACAAAGTTGGAAGAAGCTGAGCATACGGCAACGGAGGCGTATCAAATACTCTTTTCACAGCCCTATCCCGACCTTGATATCTCTGTGGAGTAGCATTTTGTCGCCCCTGTTGTTGCTGTTGAGGCACAGGAATTGTCACACTAGCAATTTGCTGCTGACGGTATTGGTTTCGACCTCTACCTCTTCCTCGGGAACTGTATACTGAATTAGTATCCCCCTGTCTCTTGTTCCCAAAAACCTTTTTACCACCTCCAGCTGAGGTTGACTCTCCTGCTTGAATCTTACCAATCTTAACACCATTCTCGATACGTTCTCCCAAGAGTATCAACTCGGAAAAGTTACTCGTCGTACAATTGATAAGCCGATCATAATACAGCCCAGAGAAAGTTCCCACAAACATATCCACCAACTCACGCTCCACCATGGGTGGGTGCACCCTGGCTGCAAGCTCACGCCACCTCTGGGCGTATTCTTTGAAACTCTCGCCATTCTTCTGAGAAAGATTTTGGAGTTGGACCCTGTTTGGCACAAGGTCGCTGTTATATTGGTAGTGCTTGACGAAAGCTTCTGCTAACTCCTTCCAGCTACCAATCTGAGTAGGCTCTAACCCCATGTACCATTCCAATGACGGTCCAGAAAGGCTATCCTGGAAAAAATGCATTAGCATCTTTTCATCATCAGAATAGGCGGACATTCTCCGATAGTAAGATCGCACGTGAACTCTCGGGAAAGTATCCCCCTTATACTTGTCGAAAGTGGGCGCTTTGAACTTGAGTGGCACCCTCAAACCAGGAACCAATCCCATGTTGGCCACATCCAACCCTGTGGAATTCTGATTAGCAAGATTCCTCATCTGTTCTTCCAACATCCTGAACCTTCTGTCACTGTCAGTAGGCCTCTCAAGATCTCTGCCTGGCGTAGGGAAAACATCTTCCTGACGATCTTCGCCCCAGTGAGAATCCTCATTACCATACCCAGCATAAGCAGTATTAGGACCGAAACCAGCCTAATTGAACCTGTGATCATACCCCATATTACCAAAGCCTTGATTTCTAGCACCTGGACCAAAACCAGTGTTGTAGGCGCCCACCCCAACACCGTTGTTACTTGCATTGCCAAAACCTGCGTTACCGAAGCCCTGATTGTCGTAACCCTGATTGCCATAACCTTGATTTCCATAGCCCTGATTACCACCAAAACCAACATTGCCAACGCCTATACCCATACCAGTATTGCCAGTACCAACACCAAACCCAACATTCCCAGTTCTAACATTGAACTCAGCATGACCAGCACCAATATTGCCGTTGGTTTCCACATGCCCATTACCATTACCAGTCATATTTCTGTTCCCAACTCTGTTACCGTTCTCAGTCGCATTGGGGACAACCACCGGTATAGCATCACCAGCTTGAAGAGTCTCGCCATGAGGAGGATCAGTAGCAATTCCGCCATGTAGCACACCCTGACTGTCAACCCTAGCAATCAGAGGTTGCACCAGAGTTTGCAGCTGCTCCTGGCCCTTGGCCACAGTTTCCATCACTTGCATGAACTGCGTCATCCTGTCGCGCATCTCCTGCATCTCAACTTGCATCTGATCCATGGCTTTCTTGCAGTTGCTTCTGGTAGAGTAGCGATGAACTCGCTGATCGGAAATCCTGAAACCTGCATCGATAGAGGGTTAGGAAACAGCTAAAGGTACCTGCTATGCAAATGATTAATGCAGATGCAAAGGTGTGTCTGTGCGTCAGGAAGATTTTCCCCCCGATTCGAGTGCTAGAGTGTCAATGCTGATAACAAGAAGTCCATATCCAGTCACTGAAATAACATCTCATACATGGGGAATCAATAGCATAACCTCGACCAACAAGCCTGGTGATGGTCAGCCTACAGCAAAGATCAGAAAAACAAAGGGTTACAAAGATAATCAAGTGCGACAACGGGCACGAAACTCCTCTAGCAACTATTTTGTCTTGGGGTGATCAGGTCGAGTGAATAACCCTTCAACAAGCAACTCTTTCTGCATAATAGTGCACTGAAGACCTTCACCAGAGTCTTCCCAAGCGCCTTGACCAAAATAATCTTCCAACCTTCGCTTCTTAGACTCGAACCTCTGCTTACGATCTTTCAGGGTAGCGAGAGCTTTGTTCAGCATGTCTTCAGTGGCATATCTACGAGTTGTTTCCTCATCAAACCTCTTCTCACTGGTCTTCACCTGAGTCTTCAATTTGGAGATCTGCTGCTTCAGTTTATCCTCCCTCTCTTTGTTGTTGGCTATAGTGGCATTCCACTGCTGATTGAGCTTGGAAATTCTCCGGTATGCTTCATCCAAGTGCTGCTTCTTGGTGGCCAATACATCGTTGACAGATTTGAAGTCCAGACCCAAACGTTCACGATCAGCTATCTGCTTAGTCAATTCCATGCCCAACCTGTTCACCAACTATGTCTACTTTTTGAAGGAGTGGACGGCTTCGCTTCTCTCGCTTCTAACATGTGCCAGCTCTTTCTCTAACTCTTCATTGGCCTTTTTCAGCTCTTCCTTCTCAGCTAACACCTGATTATACTGCTGAATAGGCACGGTAGTAGGCTCTTCCACCATTGGAGGGAACTCTTGCTTAGCAGGTGGAAAAGGCACCCCTATTGTCTCTGCTCTGGTCTTGACCCAGGTCACATACGGAGCATAAGCTTGGTTATTGCTTTTACCCAACAATGCCTTCCCTCGTCTACTGATATCATTCCATGCATGCTGAAGCTTAGATAACATATCCCCCTCTAGAAGACTGGTGAGGTACAGAGATTCCTGCACCTCTTCATCCTTTGGCAGAACTCTCAAAGCATATGCAAACTGTATGACAAGTAGAGATGGATTATAGTTGATACAACCCTTTCTTCCAATCAAAGGCATATTCGGAAACCCACTGCAGCTGAATATGACTTCAGTACCCAACATATCTCTATCAAACCAAACAACACTCCCTGCTGACAAACCCATCAAGCGCTCAGACCACTCAGTTGTGACTGTAGATGAAGCAAAGAGACCCTTCTTAGGCAGGTGACTATCAAACCGTCTGTAGAGTAAGGGCACACAACATGATACATTCTTACCCCTTCTATTTTCATTCTTGAAATGGATGGAATGATGCACATCACCAATCAAGGTAGGAACTGGATTCCCTGATGCAAAGATATGAAAGGCATCCAAGTCTACAAAATCAGGCATGTTGGGAAACAAAATGATACCATATATGCAGAGAGCAAGAATGGCATTGAATACGATCCAGCAATCGTCTTTGGCACACTGTTGGGCTTTCCCAACTAAGAACTGCAGAGAAAATCCAGGGACCCCATTCCAACTGGACAAGATCAACTCAGAGGCATCCAGATGAAGAGAAAGAGCTAGATTAGCCAGATTAGACTTAGCATCCATATGAACAAATGGCATCTGACTCTTGATAGGCACACCCAACAATTCAGCATACTCCTCTAATGTAGGTGCAAGAATGAAGTCCGGGAAAGTGAAGCATCTCAAAGGAGGATCATAGAACTGCAACAAGGCATACAACCCATTCAACTCATACACAGAAGGTTTACGAACCAGACTGAGCAGCTTCCCATAAGATTTTCTGAATTCCCCTCTCGCTGTATCATCTGCCAAAGCAATCAAACTGGACAACAGAGCAACATCTGGGGTAGGGAGTTTGTAGGCCACATTCTTCCTCAAAGATCCCATGCTAGCACAACAGAAGGCAAGAAAACCGGAACCGGGGGATAATGTACCTGCAACACAGACACACGTTAATAATATGCAAATGAGTATGCAAAATGCAAAATGCAAACATGCAACAGGGGATCAAGATGGCTGCTGAGAAGACCAAGGCTCTGATCCAACACAATCACAACACTGCTCTGATAGCTTAACCCTGAAGAGGACCAATAAAATATACACCGTCGAGAACAACCACATCTCTGATGATAAGAACCCTCTGAACCCAACAACACTGATTCACTAACAAGAAAACCAGGTAGTCTGAAGGTTAAGGTTTCCTGCAATAACCCGACCCCGCTCACAGGTATGAACCTAAATCACAGACAAGGTATGGCATCCTATGCGTTTCCCAGCATCATAGACTTTCAAGAAACGATGATACGATACCCAGAAGGTGTGGCATCATCATTCTTGAAGTGGCCTCACTTAGCTGAGTCACAAATGATCGGTCCCCAGAGTCGACAATCCTCCAAACCAACAACCCCTCAAGCCCAAAGGGCCGGAAAAGAAGTCAACCGGGAGAACCTCGTCTGAGCGTGGATTTCATGAGACACTAGTTCCTGCAAAGCAAGCACGCGCCCACTAATTTCCACAACTAATGCTAAGAACACTCAAGCCTGGGTCTGGCTTCTCACTCATCAGAGCCCCTTCCCACAACAGCACAATAATAATATCATACAGAAAATAAAATGCGGAAAGTAAATGCGATAAATAAAACCCAACAGGTAAACACACAAGCGCTAGGATTGACTCGCATAGGGAACCAGAGTCCCCAGCAGAGTCGCCAGCTGTCGCTACTATGAAAAACGAGGCCGGCAAGACAGAAGAGTCGCCACCTTTCGTTATTTATGCCTCAGAACGGGAAAGGAAAGAATCGGAAAAAACCTGACGCAAAGGTATAAGACAAGGTCATCGCAACCATTATCTGGATTCGAGAGTCGGTTACGCAAGGGGAAGGTATTAGCACCCCTCACATCCATCGTACTCGATGGGATCCATGCTTGTTGTGTTTATCTGACGGGTTGATTATATCTATCTACACTAAAGGTCTGGTCTGAAAAGAAAAGAAAATGACTCGGCAAAGCGTCGAACTTTATGCCTACGTATTCTCGTCTGGAACGAGAAATCAGAGTCAACGTAGTTCGCCTAACTACGGGGGAAGGTTGCTCGCCGTGATATCGCATCTCGTGCCTACGTACTTTCACACAGCGTGAAAGATCATAGCAAACGTAGTTTGGGACACGAGAGACACAGGTTTGTCTTTTTTATCCGAGTAGGGTTAATAGACGGTTCCAGCAGTTGGTATATGCAGCTCGCTCGACGGAGACTTAGGCGTTTACCGTTTGCGGTAGAACTGGGAGTTAACAGAACTCTCCTGTTGAAAAGGGTTTCCAGGGATTAAGGGTCCAAGAGGACAAAAAGAGTTTGATCTTTGTTTTCCATTTTTTAGAGAAGTATCTTTTAGGGATGTTTACAACTGATATCGCACTAGAGACTATGACCTGAGCGTGAATGCGTCGCATGTCACCCAAAAGATAGCCCAACAAGGCAGCAGTACAAAGTCAATGAATACATGGGGAATCAATAGCATGACCTCGACCAACAAGCCTGGTGATGGTCAGCCTACAGCAAAGATCAGAAAAACAAAGGGTTACAAAGATAATCAAGTGCGACAACGGGCACGAAACTCCTCTAGCAACTATTTTGTCTTGGGGTGATCAGGTCGAGTGAATAACCCTTCAACAAGCAACTCTTTCTGCATAATAGTGCACTGAAGACCTTCAACAGAATCTTCCCATGCGCCTTGACCAAAACAATCTTCCAACCTTCGCTTCTTAGACTCGAACCTCTACTTACGATCTTTCAGGGTAGCGAGAGCTTTGTTCAGCATGTCTTCAGTGGCATATCTACGAGTTGTTTCCTCATCAAACCTCTTCTCACTGGTCTTCACCTGAGTCTTCAATTTGGAGATCTGCTGCTTCAATTTATCCTCCCTCTCTTTGTTGTTGGCTATAGTGGCATTCCACTGCTGATTGAACTTGGAAATTCTCTGGTATGCTTCATCAAAGTGCTGCTTCTTGGTGGCCAATACATCGTTGACAGATTTGAAGTCCAGACCCAAACGTTCACGATCAGCTATCTGCTTAGTCAAGTCCATGCCCAACCTGTTCACCAACTATGTCTGCTTTTTGAAGGAGTGGACGGCTTCGCTTCTCTCGCTTCTAACATGTGCCAGCTCTTTCTCTAACTCTTCATTGGCCTTTTTCAGCTCTTCCTTCTCAGCTAACACCTGATTATACTGCTGAATAGGCACGGTAGTAGGCTCTTCCACCATTGGAGGGAACTCTTGCTTAGCAGGTGGAAAAGGCACCCCTATTGTCTCTGCTCTGGTCTTGACCCAGGTCACATACGGAGCATAAGCTTGGTTATTGCTTTTACCCAACAATGCCTTCCCTCGTCTACTGATATCATTCCATGCATGCTGAAGCTTAGATAACATATCCCCCTCTAGAAGACTGGTGAGGTACCGAGATTCTTGCACCTCTTCATCCTTTGGCGGAACTCTCAAAGCATATGCAAACTGTATGACAAGTAGAGATGGATTATAGTTGATACAACCATTTCTTCCAATCAAAGGCATATTTGGAAACCCACTGCAGCTGAATATGACTTCAGTACCCAACATATCTCTATCAAACCAAACAACACTCTCTGCTGACAAACCCATCAAGCGCTCAGACCACTCAGTTGTGGCTGTAGATGAAGCAAAGAGACCCTTCTTAGGCAGGTGACTATCAAACCATCTGTAGAGTAAGGGCACAGAGCATGATACATTCTTACCCCTTCTATTTTCATTCTTGTAATGGACGGAATTATGCACATCACCAATCAAGGTAGGAACTGGATTCCCTGATGCAAAGATATGAAAGGCATCCAAGTCTAGAAAATCAGGCATGTTGGGAAACAAAATGATACCATATATGCAGAGAGCAAGAATGGCATTGAATACGATCCAGCAACCGTCTTTGGCACACTGTTGGGCTTTCCCAACTAAGAACTGCAGAGAAAATCCAGGGACCCCATTCCAACTGGACAAGATCAACTCAGAGGCATCCAGATGAAGAGAAAGAGCTAGATTGGCCAGATTAGGCTTATCATCCATATGAACAAATGGCATCTGACTCTTGATAGGCACACCCAACAACTCAGCATACTCCTCTAATGTAGGTGCAAGAATGAAGTCCGGGAAAGTGAAGCATCTCAAAGGAGGATCATAGAACTGCTGCAAGGCATACAACCCATTCAACTCATACACAGAAGGTTTACGAACCAGACTGAGCAGCTTCCCATAAGATTTTCTGAATTCCCCTCTCATTGTATCATCTGCCAAAGCAATCAAACTGGACAACAGAGCAACATCTGGGGTAAGGAGCTTGTAGGCCACATTCTTCCTCAAAGATCCCATGCTAGCACAACAGAAGGCAAGAAAACCGGAACCGGGGGATAATGTACCTGCAACACAGACACACGTTAATAATATGCAAATGAGTATGCAAAATGCAAAATGCAAACATGCAACAGGGGATCAAGATGGCTGCTGAGAAGACCAAGGCTCTGATCCAACACAATCACAACACTGCTCTGATAGCTTAACCCTGAAGAGGACCAATAAAATATGCACCGTCGAGAACAACCACATCTCTGATGATAAGAACCCTCTGAACCCAACAACACTGATTCACTGACAAGAAAACCAGGTAGTCTGAAGGTTAAGGTTTCCTGCAATAACCCGACCCCGCTCACAGGTATGGACCTAAATCACAAACAAGGTATGCCATCCTATGCGTTTCCCAACGTCATAGACTTTCAAGAAACGATGATACGATACCCAGAAGGTGTGGCATCATCATCTCTTGAAGTGGCCTCACTTAGCTGAGTCACAAATGATCGGTCCCCAGAGTCGACAATCCTCCAAACCAACAACCCCTCAAGCCCAAAGGGCCGGAAAAGAATTCAACCGGGAGAACCTCGTCTGAGCGTGGATTTCATGAGACACTAGTGCCTGCAAAGCAAGCACGCGCCCACTAATTTCCACAACTAATGCTAAGTACACTCAAGCCTGGGTCTAGCTTCTCACTCATCAGAGCCCCTTCCCACAACAGCACAATAATAATATCATACAGAAAATAAAATGCGGAAAGTAAATGCGATAAATAAAACCCAACAGGTAAACACACAAGCGCTAGGATTGACTCGCATAGGGAGCCAGAGTCCCCGGCAGAGTCGCCAGTTGTCGCTACTGCGAAAAGCAAGGCTGGCAAGACAGAAGAGTCACCACCTTTCGTTATTTATGCCTCAGAAAGGGAAAGGAAACGATCGAAAAAAACCTGACGCAAAGGTATAAGACAAGGTCATCGCAACCATTGTCTGGATTCGGGAGTCGGTTACGCAAGGGGAAGGTATTAGCACCCCTCACATCTATCGTACTCGATGGGATCCATGCTTGTTGTGTTTATCTGACGGGTTAATTATATCTATCTACACTAAAGGTCTGGTCTGAAAAGAAAAGAAAATGACTCGGCAAAGCGTCGAACTTTATGCTTACGTATTCCCGTCTGGAACGAGAAATCAGAGTCAACGTAGTTCGCCTAACTACGGGGGAAGGTTGCTCGCCGAGATATCACATCTCATGCCTACGTACTTTCACACAGCGTGAAAGATCAGAGCAAACGTAGTTCGGGACACGAGAGACACAGGTTTGTCTTTTTTATTCGAGTAGGGTTAACAGACGGTTCCAGCAGTTGGTATATGCAGCTCACTCGACGGAGACTTAGGCGTTTACCGTTTGCGGTAGAACTGGAAGTTAACAGAACTCTCCTTTTGAAAAGGGTTTCCAGGGATTAAGGGTCCAAGAGGACAAAAAGAGTTTGATCTTTGTTTTCTGTTTTTTAGAGAAGTATCTTTTAGGGATGTTTACAACTGATATCGCACTAGAGACTATGACCTGAGAGTGAATGCGTCGCATGTCACCCAAAAGGTACCATACTATACATCCAGATTGTTGGAAAGAAACTCTCCAACAACCCTTTCTCAAGTAGCTTAAGGCTCGTAACGTACGACGTCAATTAACCTTTATTACTGTATTTTTGATTTGTTTGCAGATGAGAAGAGAAAAGACGCACTAAAGGGGAACTGATCCAATCCTAAAGTTGTCATGCAAAGTTGATCCTATGGTTGAGGTTAGGGGGGAGCTAACTAATGTTATCATGCATGGTTAGAACCGTAATGTCTGTTATAACTTCTCTTGAATAAGAGAAGTCAGAGTTCCTAGGGGAACATGGCAAAGGAAAGCAACAACAGAAGAAATAACTGTAAAGAAACAATTGTAAATAAAATGCATGCAATGCAACACACAAGCAGAAGGAGCCAAGCTCAAATTCTAAAGCAAGCAAACCCAAAGGTAACACACAAAACACAGGCAAGGGAGACAGACTCAACCTTAAGCCAGCAAGCAAAGCCAAGCAATAACAGTCAAGCAGAGGGAAACAGACTCAACCTCTAAATGCAGACAAGCAAAGGGAGCTAATATCAACCTTTAGGATGCTCTTAAGCCTATATCACTATATGAGAAACCTAGTCTAATGCAACACACAGTCAATCAGTCACACCAGCAAAGCAGAGCAGTCAGGGAAACAGCAGACAAAATAGCAGACAAACAGCTCAACAGCAAAGCAGTTAAACAGCAAACAATCAAACAGTCTGCAAACAAACAAATTCAAGCATCCTCAAGAGAAGTCTTCATCTCCATGCATCAAAAAGCTCCAACACAAGATAAGAGAATTAACATCAAGAATATTGGATTGATGATGGGATGCAGGAAGGAAACCAAGGGAATCCCTCCTAACACTCAACCAGTCATCTGAGAAAGGCATCCTCAAAGGTTCTACCTCTTGTGAAATGCCACACATCCTTCCAAAGGAAAGATGAGGCTTTCACATAGGGACCTTGAATCATAGGATGAGAATGGAAAGCAATCAAAGCAATCCATGTTTATTTGAAGAAAGAGAAAGCAACTAAGCTCTTCCTAAACCCTAAATGAACAAGTTCAAAGAAAGCTTCTAAAGGAAGGTCTAAACACCAAATCAAACATCACCAACAAGAAAACAGAAGCTTATACATGTCTAAAACACCAACAAAGAAGATTGGCAAGCCTATCATGAGCGAAAGGCAACCATTGGGGTCATTCTAAAGCAAGTGCTATATAGAAAGCAACTTAAAACTAGCCTAAGTATCAAATCTATGAAAAATACTAAAACATCTCCTAAAATCCTAAGAAAGTTTCTAAGGGAACCTAAACATGTTAAGGACCTATGGGCAAAGGATCAGAACCTTAATCTAAAGGGATTGTCACCTAAAAAATCCTAGATCACAAGGTACCAAATAAGAACCCTAAAAAGGAAAGTCCAATGATCCTAATCCAAAACAGAACTTAAATTTTGTCTAAAAAATCTAAATTAAATCATAGGGGATCATGCGTCTCTAATCTACCAGCTAGCTAAAAATCAGCCCCAAACTCAATACCAAATGAAAGAACAAAAATCAGCAAAATCAAGTACCAAATATGCAAAATTAAAGAAATAAAAAAAAAGAGAAAATGCCAAATAAATTGAAAAATAAGCAAAAATGAAATGTAAAATCACAGAAAAATCACAAATAAAAGGAGGATCATGGACATATTTTTCTTTTATTTTTCTGATGAATATTGAAATTAAAATGAATTTTAGAATGAAAATGCAATTAAAATAAAAAGAAATGAATTAAACAAAATAAAAATGCTAAAATAAAAGGAGGGGCGTTGGATGAGGAGACTGGTCAAGCTAATCTAGGGGCCCTTGTATTGCCAGCACATAAATTAAACGACCGTGTTTCATCTGGTCAAAGTCCAACTCTGAGTTTAAAACATGGCCCTACGATCTGATTACAAAGTCCAACCTCCAAGCTGATCCAAGGGTGATCAAATCATCTTCTTCGTTTAAAACCTCAGTTGGAGGGAAATCTGTAGAGGTGAACCAGACGGTGGTCTGGTGATGCGCCACCGTCTTCTCTGGCGAACATCCAAGTGCAGGTCATGGAAACTTACCAAATTTTACACAGTCTCACTCTAAATTCCACGCTGATTTCAAATATGACCTTCAAATCTCCTAATTTCTCATAGATTCTAAAACACGATGAAGATCATGAAATGCACATAATTCTGAAATCTCACCAATCCTCAATCTAAAACCACAGATCTGTTCCTTATGCTTCACTGATCATCCTAAACCAATTAGATCGTGTGGAAACCTCAAGATCAAGTCAATCCAACTCCAAACAGAAATCACATGTCAACCTAATTTGTCTCTGATTCTTCAAATAATGATCCAAAATCCATCTAAGCAACTTCCTAAAGCCTAACCGCATGCTAACATATGCTAAAACACAATGAATCTTCATCAATTTTGAAAACTACATACCTGTGTTAGAGCTTGAAATTGAGGTATCTAGAACATGATTCTCAACTTCAAATTGTGCAGATCTACTCAATGCTTGATACTGAAGGTGTTTGTAACTTCAATTTGCTGTGAATTGGTCTGGAAATGAAATCACGATTTCCACTTTCTCTCTTGAAACTCAACTTGCAAACTATGGTTCTGGCACGAAATGATCTCCAAACTTGAGCAAAACCTTCTTCTGAACTTAAATAGAAATGATTTGTGGGCTTTTGAGGTCCAATGGAGGTCCAAATCAGAATATCCATATTTCACTTTTCTTTCAAAAACTCCACTATGGTATCCAAGAATTTGCACTTAAATCTTCCCTTGTGTTGCGGTGGAAATAGGATCACAAACTATTAATGAGTTTGAATCACAATTCAATTCACAACCGCTCTTTGATTTATCCGAAGGAAAAGGTCAAAAAGGGAAAACCTATTTTTGCATCGTAAACACAATGCGGGGAAAGATCTAGGGTTCGGGGGTTGGTTAAGATTAGGGAAGGTATTAGCACCCTAAACTTCTGTAGTACTCTACAGGAACCTTTTGTTCAAATGTTTACTATTTGCTTTATTTATTTGCTTAAGGTATATGTACAAAGGATTAAAAGTGAGAAAATAAACCTAAGGGGTTAATTCTAAGTTTACTCGGCAAGACATCGCATCTTGTGCCTACGTATCCTTACGGGAGTGGAATCAGAGTAATCGTAGTTCCCCTCAATAGGGAGGTTAGAAACGTCTTGACTGTGGTCAAGGTTTCAATGGGGAATAAACGTATCTTAGGGACACGCTTACGCGGAGTGTAGAAACTCCAATATCTATGTTGTAAATTGTTAAGTGAATTAGGGTTAGGTTAGGGATTCCGCGGCGGGAAACCCTAAAATGAGTGCGGCGACTCTTTGACCTAATGCTAAGGGTAAAATTGTAATTTTGCCTGCGGCGAGGCATTTGTGAAAATTAGGGTTTGTGAGGTTGTAAGGGTTTGAAGTTGAGGACTATTGACACGGCGGTCAAACGGCTAGACCTAATTCCTTCGGAGGAGTGAAATTAATTATAAAGATGCGATGAAATTAAATATACATACAACGGCAGAAAATAAAGTGCGGAAAGATAAATGCGACAATTGTCTCGCAAAATTACATCCCGTAAGCAGTTACAAATATGATAATTGAATATTTAAACTGAAAATAAAATCAATTGAACTTAGTCAGCTGCAAAAAACTAAAACAAAACAGAGACTGTTATTATACGGGGTTAGACAAAAAACTAGACGGGAATGTTAGGAATTTAAGTAGAAAATTATAATTTTAACGAAATAAGAAAAAAGTTAGAAATTTGGATCTTAAAAATGAGGATGTTAGCGAAGAATTAATAAACAATAAAAGTTGATACGCAATGAAGATGATGATAATATACAAGTGATAATGGAATATAGCAACGATGATGTTAGATTATGTACAAATATAAAAATAAATACAAAAATAAATAAATAAATATTAGTGAACAGGTTCATGGATAATCAAGAATACTGTTAGGAATGAAGGATGAAAATTGGAATTGACGATAATTAGAAGTTAAGTGATGAATGTTTTGAGACGGTGAGAATTTAGGTAATTAGAAAAGAGTTAGAAGGGAATTAGGTTTTTTTTTTGGGTGAAATTTAGAAAAGTTAGAGTTTTTAATGTGATTAAGAAAAAGAAAATAGATTAAAAGTTAGAATTAAAAGTTAGCAAAAAAATTAGAACTTCGAAATTTGGTTTTTAAAATAGAAATAAAAGTTTGAAAATAAAAGAGAAAAGGTTAGAATTTTAATAAAAAAAAGAGTCAGAATGTTAGAATTTTAATTAAGAAAAAATGGTAGAAATTTTGAAAAAAGATATAAAAAAGATTAGAAATTAAAAAAAAAGAAGAGTTAGTTACTTTTGATGAAGACTGTAAGAGTTTTTGATGCTTGTCGATCCCTGTTTTGTTGCTACTGAGGGTCCTTTTATACTTGATTTTTTTAAATCTTTTTCAATCTCAGATTTGATTTGAATATCTCAATCTTTTTCAATCTCTGATTTGATTTGAATGAATTTTTATGATGATTTCAGATTTGATTCAATGATGGTGATGTTGATATTTAGATCTGATTTTCTTATGATGATGATATGATCTGATTGATTTGACTTTGCTCCATCTGTGATTTATTGTGATTGGATTTGATAAAATGTTGGGATTTAAATTTAAAAAGTTAGCAAAGAAAATAAGAGTTTCAAGTTAAATAAAAATTAGAGTTTTAAGTTTAAAAAAATGAGTTAGAATTTTAAAATAAAAAAATATATTTGAATGTTGATTTTAAAAAATGTTAGAATTATTTTAAAAACTGTTAGAATTTCATTTTAAAAGGAATTTAGATCTTAAAAATAAAATGGCATTAGAATTTAATTTTAAAAGGAATTTAGAATTTTAATTTGAAAAAAGGATGGTGTCAAAAAGATTTAGATTTAATTTTTAAAAAAAAGGATAGATTTAATTTATAAAAAAAAGGTCAGATTTAATTTTTAAAATAGTTAGAAAAAAAGATTTAATTTTAAAAAGAAGTTAGAGAAAAAAAAAGATTTAATTTTAAAAAGAAGTTAGAGAAAAAAAAGATTTAACTTTATAAAAGTTAGAAAAAAGATTTGATTTTTTAAAAAAAATTTAGAAAAAAAGATTTAATTTTATAAAAGTTAGAAAAAAAAAATTTAACTTTAAAAAGGAGTTAGAAAAAAGATTTAATTTTAAAAAGAAGTTAGAAAAAAATATTTAACTTTAAAAAAGTTAGAAAAAAGATTTGATTTTTTTTAAAAAAATAGAAAAAAAGATTTAACTTTAAAAAAGTTAGAAAAAAAAGATTTAGCTTTAAAAAAGTTAGAAAAAAAGTTTTAATTTTAAAAAGTTAGAAAAAAAAGATTTAGCTTTAAAAAAGTTAGAAAAAAAGTTTTAATTTTTAAAAAGTTAGAAAAAGATTTAACTTTAAAGAGTTAGAAAAAAAGTTTTAATTTTTAAAAAGTTAGAAAAAGATTTAACTTTAAAGAGGAGTTAGAAAAAAGATTTAAAAAAAAGTTAGAAAAAAGATTTAATTTTAAAAAAAAAGTATTAGATTTTTATTTAAAAAAAGGTATTAGATTTTTATTTAAAAAAAAAGTATTAGAATTTGATTAAAAAAAAAAAGTGTTAGAAATTAATTTAAAAAAGGTTATGAAAAATTTACTCTTTAAAGAAAAGAAAAAAAAGTTAAATTTTAATCTAAATCCTAAAAGTTAGTAAGAAGAGCTTAAAATGACTTAAATAAATAAACTAAATAGAAAAAAAAAAAAAATTAATAAAAAACATTAGTAAAGTTATAAAAAAGGTTAATTAAATTATTATTAGTTAAAAAAACAAGATTTAAAAAAAAAGGTTAATTTATTAAGTTAATAAGAATTTAAAATAAAAATAAAAAAGAAAGGGTAAAATTTGGGGTATTACAGTTGCCCCTATTTAAATGGCTACACCGGACGATTTGAGTGACAGAGACTCGTGGAATCGTGGTGGAGAGATTTAAATATAGATAACCGAAAATTTTGCCCTTATATGCGACGATATGCAATGCTATGGACAAAACTGGAACGACTTAATGCAGATGATGCCATGACTATGATATGATGCGTATGCTGGAATAATGAATGCGAAAATGCTGACGAAACATGACGACACCGAGACAGACGCCACGAGAAGAAACACACTGGGGAAAATGACGCGCTGAGACACAGTACATCACTGGGGAATTCTAAAAAATGATAGTCAACTGGTGCGAATGACCAATTGTCACTTTTAGAAAAGGAACGAGATCCTCGAATGGAGATGGTACCTATGAGACGGCCTCCACTGGGGAATCTACAAATAAAACTGGATCACGTACGATTGTAAGATCGATTACAGAATGCTGGAGCATTGAGCAAGGAGTAACATCCAAGCTTCTGTAAACTACCCCTCGTGACAGGATCAAACGGACTTTTCGGAACTCCGTAGCAAATATACAAGGTAAAGACCGACTGTATGCCAAAATAAATGGACTTTGATGGGAATTGCCCTGATAAGCTTCTCGAGGGAGAACTGTCACTTATCGTTGGAAGGGACTTATGTGCAAAGAATGGATAAGCACTCAAATAAAGAGGCTGCTGCTTATCTGATAAATAAATCTTCTCGCATTTAAGGTCGGCGCCTGGAATACGATTCTGATTCTTCTCTTACTGAAGGATAAATAAACTTCTTCATGCTTCAAGATTATGTTCTCCTGAACATGAAAAGGGTAAACTGAACTTCCTCATACTTCAGAATCGTGCTCTCCTGAATATGATACTGGATGACTGAATTTCTTCATATTTCAGAATCGTGCTCTCCTGAATATGAAACTGAATGACTGAAGATACTCATATTTCAGAATCGTGCTCTCCTGAATATGAAACTGGATGACTGAAGATACTCATATTTCAGAATCGTGCTCTCCTGAATATGAAACTGGATGACTGAATTTCTTCATATTTCAGAATCGTGCTCTCCTGAATATGAAACTGGATGACTAAATTTACTCATATTTCAGAATCGTGCTCTCCTGAATATGATTTGGTTGTAAATGAATTTTTCCATACTTCAGAATCGTGCTCTCCTGAATATGAAACTGGATAATCGAACTTCCTCATAACTCAGAATCGTGCTCTCCTGAATATGATTCGGCTCCTGAAATTTCTTCATTCTTCAGAATCGTGCTCTCCTGAAAAACGGCCAACTGAACTTCCTCATAACTCAGAATCGTGCTCTCCTGAATATGATTCCGTTCCTTCTTTTACTAAAGGATAAATGAACTTCTCCATAACTCAGAATCGTGCTCTTCTGAATATGATTTCGCTCAAACCTTCTCGTAACTCAAGATCGTGCTCTCCTGAATACGATTTGGTTCAAACCTCCCATACTTCAAGACGACAGGTAAATGGAAGCCCAACTGCTCCATGGAGATGGCCATTTGCTGCGAGTCATAACGAAGATAGGATCGGTTTCTTAGGTGAGAAATGTTGTATACCGATGTTGTAAGATGTAAAGTGTTGTACCGATGTTGTAACATGTAGGATTGTAAAGTGTTGTACTGATATATTTTCCAGGCGTGAACTGGCGTGTATCTGTAAATGATTGTAGTTGATTTTCTTGAAAGATAGTGCAAAATAAATGCACGTCCGGGTACAGTGATAAATTTCTCGGCGAGATAGTCGCGTATCTGTCATGGTATGGTGAAAACCTTTAGATGGTGCAAAATAAATGCACGTCCGGTTGGGCTTGACGACCGACAATACTGAGATTCAATCTAGGATCGAGCTAGAAAGAAGACTGGTAATCAAGACTCCATCGAGGGAATGATCTCGGAGGGTAAATATCTTATCCTAGTGAGGAAAGATAGCTGAAGTAACCGTCATCCACGAGGATCGAGCTCCGTGGGGAAACTGGAAACAAGTAAGTATTTTATGCTTATGGCTGACAATCTATTTGGAGAGAATGGGCAAATCCCAGTTACTTGGCGGTAACGTCCAATGATGGAGACACGATGAACCTGTGAATGCTAACGCATATGTTGATGCATATGTTAATGTGAATGTATGTTAATGTCTATGTATGTTAATGTTTATGTATGCAAGATGTTATGAAATGAGTATGTAATGAGTATGTAATGAATATGTAATGAATATGTAATATGTAATGAATGTGTAATGAATATGTAATGAAATAGGCATGTGATGCTTATGCCCTTGCGTATGCTGACGAAACTGACTAGAGACGGGACGAGAGATGAAATAAACATCTCGACGGAGATACCCTGCATTCTCTGCAACCAATACGTCAATCATGGGTAAGACGGATCACTGGTAGAACCAAATCTGGTTTTAAATGTTCTGAATTCTCTGAGGGAAGGTAATCTGCTTGTGGTGTACAGTATCACGCCTTCTTATGGGGAGAAGAAAACCTGAGGGACACTTTCGAGTTACCCAAAAAAAAAGTTGTCAGCTTATAGTCTCGCTGGGGACTGTCACTGGGAGCATGTCAGTGAAATCTCTGATGCCTTAGGGACCACTGGCTCCATCCAAAGTATTGTCAGCTTAGAGTCTCGCTGGGGACTAAATCAGAGCAATGGTTTAGGAACCTGTTGCAACACTGAGGCTTACTGGGGTATGAAGGCCGCTGTGAGTAAAATCCATCGGGTGCATGAAAAAATTGTGAAATCCCATGGTTTTGATCTTGCAGGACCTTATAGTAGCCGCCATTTGTTTCTTCAAAAACATGGTGCCCCAGGATACTTGCGTTGCGAGGTAGGGTCATCTCAAGAGGATTCTATAGAGAACACCGAGTCCGGTTGCCCCATTGTTCTCAAACTCTTTGAGAGATTTGTCAGGTCTCGACGTAACTGGCACAAATTAATCGTGTTACGACGAAATCTTTGGTAAATAGCTCTTAAGAACGTCAGACTCGCGTTGGTAAGCGAATTGGGAAACTGCCTGCCCCTGTTCAGTAGGATCTTCAAGTTCCACGGGTTATGTTCATATGTAAATCTCTAAGATATCAAGCAAAGTTGTCATGCCTGAAATGCCTATCCTGAGCTTGTCAATGTACACATATATTTGTCTTGAAGTTTTGTTTTGAAAAAAAGATATCGCAACAACTTGTGACCGAAATCACTAGTCCGGATATAAGTTTTAATTATAATGCCATCATGAATTTTTTTCTGAGCATAGCTCGTAGGAGTCAGGAAACGTGATCTTGTCAAGTATGCTTTCAACCGAAGTCCCACTTCAATTAGGTCTTTTAAAGGTTGTATCGTGGCTCGGTTCACGGTTTGAGAAACAAAAGATAAAGGCTCAAAGTTATATTTGTACCCACCCATTCTTCGTGATGTTCTCCAATCCTAATTCAGTTAACCGGATACGAACGCTCATATCTCAAGCGGATTTGCTATGGTCGAGAACTTATCAAGGCTTTGGACCTGGCAGTCGCTCACCTATTACACGATCTTGTTCTTTACTAGGGACTATTTATTGTACCCTCTTGTTTTGCTTTTATTCCCTAACTTTTGCCTGGACAACGTCTTTTGATCTGACTTTGGAGTCCAACGGGATGCCCCAGTTTTGCCTAAGTCTCCTTCATAGGTTTTTGACTTAGCGGGCTCTTATTTTTTTGAATATTCCTTTATGCACAAGTCGTGTAAATCTTTTGAAAGGCTCGTGACTGCCCCACTCCTTAGGTAACCGAGGGATAGTCATTGTATTGGACTTCTTAAGATGCTAAGGATAAATTCTCGAAGGTTTGCTCTTCCTTTTTGAGAATCTAAGCGCTCGATCGGTTTAACTGAAACCTACCCTGCCCCAGGTTAGGATGAAGGTTCTTAAAAAGAAAGAAAAACTCCTACTTCAAGGTTCAAAGGGTTGACTAGGGATTAACATCCTTATATCTCCAGTGTTTGGGATTTGAAACAATGCCTTACATCATCAGCGGGTTTCAATCGAAAGCATACGACAAGAAATCTGACGTTTTGGGTTCGTCATCCTCCCCCCAATTCTCCATCAGAACAAGAGATCGGGTAAAGTTGGCATTATAATTTATGAAAACGTTTTTGAATGAGTGAAGCGAATGGATTTATTCAAGACAAACATATGCGTTGCATTAATTAATCAAAGATAAACAAGTTCGTACATGCTAAATATGCTTAATCAAAGAGAAATGCATATAAATAAACAAATGAACTGTCGGAAAAATCCTTCTAAATGTTTATGAAATCTAAGAGCAACAGTTTCCTTTGGCGGAGCCTCAATGGAAAGGACGTCTGGTTTATGATCACTGTGAGTCGTCATGGCTTGCCCCAGTTACGCTGGTCACATCTTCAACAGTTTTCAGTCGTTGCTTCAAAATAACTTTCCCAGATTCTTTATTGATCCCGATCATATCATCTTGAGGGTTACTGAAATGAAGCGAGCTAGGCCTTTGAATAATTACTGGATTCGACTGATTTGCCACAGGAGTAGCATGCTTTGCAGAATTCGAACTCGACAAGTGAGGGACCCCGAGAGGAGTCTCGATCTTCAGCTGAGCATCGCCAAAAGACAGCTTCTTCGTTTCTAGCAAATTTCTGACAACTTCCTTAAGAGCATAGCAATTCTCTAGATCATGGCCGGGCGCACCCTCATGAAATAAACAATGAGCGGTAGCGTTGTAACTTGCAGGTAATGGATTAGGTGGAGGATTAGGAGGCGGACCCAAAGCCCGAGTAGTGATGAGACCTTGCTTGACCAAAGAGGGACACAACTCGGTAAAAGTCATCGGGATCGGCGGACAAGGTTTATACGTTCTTCTGTTTGGCATATTCTGGCGAGGAGCCGGACTCTTTGGCTGTTGAGGAGCAGGAGTATTGGGTGCCTGTAGGTAGTTGACAGGAGGCGGCTAAACAGGAGGTTGTTGCATAGGTTGATACATGGGAACCTGTTGATTGAAAGAAGGTGTAATAGCTGCCACATAGGGTTGTTGAGCATATTGGACCGGGTACCCTTGAGGTTGAGCATAACCTTGCAGATGCCGATAAAAGCGTTCCCTTGGTTTACCAGAGGATATAGCATTAGTCTCACTCTCCTTCTTTTTCTGGGAGCTATAAGGAGGTTTCTTCGGCTGATCCTTAGAAGCGCCATGATTATTTGTCATTTTACCACTCTTCATACCCAATTCAATCTTGACACCCACAACAACGATGTCGGAGAAATTTGAAGTCACATTACCCACCATTCTCTCGTAAAATTCTGGACGGACTGTGTCGACAAACCAATCAGCTAACTCTTTCTCGGTCAAAGGAGGTTCTACCTGCGAAGCAGTCTCTCTCCACCTTTGAGCATACTCTTTGAATGACTCAGAATTCTTTTGTGACATACTCAGCAATTGTCTTCTGTCAGGAGCCAGATCCATATTGTACTTGTAGTGTTTGATGAAAGCGTCAGATAAATCCTGGAAACTCTTAATGCGAGACTGGTCTAAAGTTAAATACCACTTGGAGGAAGCACCCTTCAAACTATCTTGGAAGCAATGAATCATCAGTTTATCATTCTCAACATGGGCAGCCATTTTGCGATAATACATGATCAGATGACTCTTAGGACGGGTGGCACCTTCATAACGATCGAAGTTCGGAGTTTTGAACTTTGGGGGAATAACCAAACCTGAAACCAAACAAACATCCCTTGCAGCGGTCCCAAAAATTCGATCACCCTCTACCTTTTTCAATCTCTGGACGATAGTGTTTACTTCCTCACGAAGCTTATCATGTTTCTCATAACCCTCAACATTCTCATCAAGATTATCAAAAACTGTCTCATTGGAGTACGGTTGCGCACGAGTGTGTACAACAGGTGGTGCAAAGATAGGAGCCCCCCTAGAAACTTCAGAAAACAAGGGCACGGCTTGCTGAACAGGTTGATTAATCGGAACAGTGGCTTGAGGAGGCACAAAACCGGGAGCAAGACCATAAGGTGGGTCCCCTGCTACGGTCACACTTGGTGGAGGGTCCACAGTAACGCCGGTAATCACATAAACAACAGTGGGCTGGGTATCCATCTTAGCATTCATGACATGTAACAATTCCATCATTCGCCCCATACCCCCCTCGAAGGTCTTCAAGTTCATTGCTAAGGCGATCAATCTCTTTTGCCTGATCCTCCATTCTTTTCCGAGTTTGAGCTCTGGTGTTGTATTGGTGCCGAGAACTCAGGGTGACGAAACTGGAAGGTGAGAGAACCGAGTGTGAGAAATCGGGAGACACATGTAATGCAAAAGTATGATGCTAAAATGTGAATGTAAATGAAGATTTCATGGAATTCAAAACATTTACTAATGCCGTGGGGTACCAAGGAAATCTTTTCCTTGTTTTTTCATTTTATATTTTTTTTTTATTTATGGTATCCCGCGATATCCATAAATGATGTTTGAGCTCCATGAAATACAATGCAATGAGATGCTTTATGGATGCAATGCATGAAAACACACAAAGTCCTAGGTTAAAAGCTTGCATGAGGTTCAAAGGCAAATACCCTCCCCTGAAGTTAGATGGTTCATCCTGTCCTACAAAAGTAACCGGGTTCTAAGGGATCTCAATATCATTGATCCTTCACAAGGGTGGTTGTTCAGAAGGCAACTTACTTGCCAACCAAAACCCTCCAAGTTTAAGATCTCAATGAGCGTAGTATCGAGTGTCAACCAACTTCAGTCTGCACCAAAGCCGGTTACCTCACTACTTTCTAAAGGCCAAGATGAGCTAACTAGGGTTCTAAAAGTCAGTTAGTGCATTGACAACATATGGCAGCCTCAATATTATCCTCAACTTGACTTAAGGAATATAAGCACCAACCAAGAAGTCGCACTAACTATGGCCACCAGATCAACCGTATCGATATACGTCGTACAGTTTCCTTGGTCTATTGCCATTTACCTAAGGTACACTAGATCCGGGTTAGGACCTATCTCACAGCACAAGGAACAGTCCCACAATCAAAGCACAAATATATACATGCAAATGAATAATAACACAGATAGTAATAAATATGAACAGGTTAGGGATAACCCTCAAAAGTTAGGAGTTCCCCAGTGAAGTCGCCATTTTCTGTTGCGGTGGAAATAGGATCACAAACTATTAATGAGTTTGAATCACAATTCAATTCACAACCGCTCTTTGATTTATCCGAAGGAAAAGGTCAAAAAGGGAAAACCTATTTTTGCATCGTAAACACAATGCGGGGAAAGATCTAGGGTTCGGGGGTTGGTTAAGATTAGGGAAGGTATTAGCACCCTAAACTTCTGTAGTACTCTACAGGAACCTTTTGTTCAAATGTTTACTATTTGCTTTATTTATTTGCTTAAGGTATATGTACAAAGGATTAAAAGTGAGAAAATAAACCTAAGGGGTTAATTCTAAGTTTACTCGGCAAGACATCGCATCTTGTGCCTACGTATCCTTACGGGAGTGGAATCAGAGTAATCGTAGTTCCCCTCAATAGGGAGGTTAGAAACGTCTTGACTGTGGTCAAGGTTTCAATGGGGAATAAACGTATCTTAGGGACACGCTTACGCGGAGTGTAGAAACTCCAATATCTATGTTGTAAATTGTTAAGTGAATTAGGGTTAGGTTAGGGATTCCGCGGCGGGAAACCCTAAAATGAGTGCGGCGACTCTTTGACCTAATGCTAAGGGTAAAATTGTAATTTTGCCTGCGGCGAGGCATTTGTGAAAATTAGGGTTTGTGAGGTTGTAAGGGTTTGAAGTTGAGGACTATTGACACGGCGGTCAAACGGCTAGACCTAATTCCTTCGGAGGAGTGAAATTAATTATAAAGATGCGATGAAATTAAATATACATACAACGGCAGAAAATAAAGTGCGGAAAGATAAATGCGACAATTGTCTCGCAAAATTACATCCCGTAAGCAGTTACAAATATGATAATTGAATATTTAAACTGAAAATAAAATCAATTGAACTTAGTCAGCTGCAAAAAACTAAAACAAAACAGAGACTGTTATTATACGGGGTTAGACAAAAAACTAGACGGGAATGTTAGGAATTTAAGTAGAAAATTATAATTTTAACGAAATAAGAAAAAAGTTAGAAATTTGGATCTTAAAAATGAGGATGTTAGCGAAGAATTAATAAACAATAAAAGTTGATACGCAATGAAGATGATGATAATATACAAGTGATAATGGAATATAGCAACGATGATGTTAGATTATGTACAAATATAAAAATAAATACAAAAATAAATAAATAAATATTAGTGAACAGGTTCATGGATAATCAAGAATACTGTTAGGAATGAAGGATGAAAATTGGAATTGACGATAATTAGAAGTTAAGTGATGAATGTTTTGAGACGGTGAGAATTTAGGTAATTAGAAAAGAGTTAGAAGGGAATTAGGTTTTTTTTTTGGGTGAAATTTAGAAAAGTTAGAGTTTTTAATGTGATTAAGAAAAAGAAAATAGATTAAAAGTTAGAATTAAAAGTTAGCAAAAAAATTAGAACTTCGAAATTTGGTTTTTAAAATAGAAATAAAAGTTTGAAAATAAAAGAGAAAAGGTTAGAATTTTAATAAAAAAAAGAGTCAGAATGTTAGAATTTTAATTAAGAAAAAATGGTAGAAATTTTGAAAAAAGATATAAAAAAGATTAGAAATTAAAAAAAAAGAAGAGTTAGTTACTTTTGATGAAGACTGTAAGAGTTTTTGATGCTTGTCGATCCCTGTTTTGTTGCTACTGAGGGTCCTTTTATACTTGATTTTTTTAAATCTTTTTCAATCTCAGATTTGATTTGAATATCTCAATCTTTTTCAATCTCTGATTTGATTTGAATGAATTTTTATGATGATTTCAGATTTGATTCAATGATGGTGATGTTGATATTTAGATCTGATTTTCTTATGATGATGATATGATCTGATTGATTTGACTTTGCTCCATCTGTGATTTATTGTGATTGGATTTGATAAAATGTTGGGATTTAAATTTAAAAAGTTAGCAAAGAAAATAAGAGTTTCAAGTTAAATAAAAATTAGAGTTTTAAGTTTAAAAAAATGAGTTAGAATTTTAAAATAAAAAAATATATTTGAATGTTGATTTTAAAAAATGTTAGAATTATTTTAAAAACTGTTAGAATTTCATTTTAAAAGGAATTTAGATCTTAAAAATAAAATGGCATTAGAATTTAATTTTAAAAGGAATTTAGAATTTTAATTTGAAAAAAGGATGGTGTCAAAAAGATTTAGATTTAATTTTTAAAAAAAAGGATAGATTTAATTTATAAAAAAAAGGTCAGATTTAATTTTTAAAATAGTTAGAAAAAAAGATTTAATTTTAAAAAGAAGTTAGAGAAAAAAAAAGATTTAATTTTAAAAAGAAGTTAGAGAAAAAAAAGATTTAACTTTATAAAAGTTAGAAAAAAGATTTGATTTTTTAAAAAAAATTTAGAAAAAAAGATTTAATTTTATAAAAGTTAGAAAAAAAAAATTTAACTTTAAAAAGGAGTTAGAAAAAAGATTTAATTTTAAAAAGAAGTTAGAAAAAAATATTTAACTTTAAAAAAGTTAGAAAAAAGATTTGATTTTTTTTAAAAAAATAGAAAAAAAGATTTAACTTTAAAAAAGTTAGAAAAAAAAGATTTAGCTTTAAAAAAGTTAGAAAAAAAGTTTTAATTTTAAAAAGTTAGAAAAAAAAGATTTAGCTTTAAAAAAGTTAGAAAAAAAGTTTTAATTTTTAAAAAGTTAGAAAAAGATTTAACTTTAAAGAGTTAGAAAAAAAGTTTTAATTTTTAAAAAGTTAGAAAAAGATTTAACTTTAAAGAGGAGTTAGAAAAAAGATTTAAAAAAAAGTTAGAAAAAAGATTTAATTTTAAAAAAAAAGTATTAGATTTTTATTTAAAAAAAGGTATTAGATTTTTATTTAAAAAAAAAGTATTAGAATTTGATTAAAAAAAAAAAGTGTTAGAAATTAATTTAAAAAAGGTTATGAAAAATTTACTCTTTAAAGAAAAGAAAAAAAAGTTAAATTTTAATCTAAATCCTAAAAGTTAGTAAGAAGAGCTTAAAATGACTTAAATAAATAAACTAAATAGAAAAAAAAAAAAAATTAATAAAAAACATTAGTAAAGTTATAAAAAAGGTTAATTAAATTATTATTAGTTAAAAAAACAAGATTTAAAAAAAAAGGTTAATTTATTAAGTTAATAAGAATTTAAAATAAAAATAAAAAAGAAAGGGTAAAATTTGGGGTATTACACCTTGGAAGCTTCAATTCAATCCCTTGTGGTCTGGTGAGAGTGTATAGAGTGATTAGAGAGCTTGAATTCATCCCATGACCAAGTTATGATATGTTGCTTATTTGTGAAGTTACAAGTCAAACCACCATGAATTAGACTTTAAATGAAAAATCCAATAATGCCAAAGTGTTTAGAATGACTTTTCTAATTAAAATGAGTACCCACTTGACCTTGT